>JAXCGZ010011614.1:10000-17500 GCA_037179515.1 Halocaridina rubra | reverse complement strand
TATATATATATATATATATATATATATATATATATATATATATATATATATATATATATATATATATATATATATATATATATATATATATATATATATATATATATATATATATATATATATATATATATATATATATATATATATATATATATATATATATATATATATATATATATATATATATATATATATATATATATATATATATATATATATATATATATATATATATATATATATATATATATATATATATATATATATATATATATATATATATATATATATATATATATATATATATATATATATATATATATATATATATATATATATATATATATATATATATATATATATATATATATATATATATATATATATATATATATATATATATATATATATATATATATATATATATATATATATATATATATATATATATATATATATATATATATATATATATATATATATATATATATATATATATATATATATATATATATATATATATATATATATATATATATATATATATATATACATATATATATATATATATACATATATATATATATATATATATATATATATATATATATATATATATATATATATATATATATATATATATATATATATATATATATATATATATATATATATATATATATATATATATATATATATATATATATATATATATATATATATATATATATATATATATATATATATATATATATATATATATATATATATATATATATATATATATATATATATATATATATATATATATATATATATATATATATATATATATATATATATATATATATATATATATATATATATATATATATATATATATATATATATATATATATATATATATATATATATATATATATATATATATATATATATATATATATATATATATATATATATATATATATATATATATATATATATATATATATATATATATATATATATATATATATATATATATATATATATATATATATATATATATATATATATATATATATATCAGTAGCAATTATGCAGCATTAATGCTATTTGCCTTGTATTAGTACAAATAAGGGGGAAATGTTGCATTACAAATGCATTGTGTTTTTAGAGAGAACAGGTTTGAATAATTAGCGAACAGAAGGACTTTTCTGAAATGAATATATATATATATATATATATATATATATATATATATATATATATATATATATATATATATATATATATATATATATATATATATATATATATATATATATATATATATATTATTTGTCATCATGGGACAAGGTAAGGCAATGTATTATCACTGTTGTTGTTATTATTATTATTATTATTATTATTATTATTATTATTATTATTATTATTATTATTATTATTATTATTATTATTATTATTATTATTATTATTATTATTATTTTTATTATCATTATTATTATTATTATTATTATTATTATTATTATTATTATTATTATTATTATTATTATTATTATTATTATTATTATTATTATCATTATCATTATTATTATTTTTATTATCATTATTATTATTATTATTATTATTATTATTATTATTATTATTATTATTATTATTATTATTATTGTTATTATTATTATTATCATTATTATTATTATTATTATTATTATTATTGTTATTATTATTATTATTATTATTATTATTATTATTATTATTATTATTATTATTATTATTATTATTATTATTATTATTATTATAGTCATTATTATAAGATTTATTATAATTTTTATTATTTTTACCATCATTATTAGTACTATTATTAATATATTGTTATTATTATTTTTTTGATATTATTATTATTATTATTATTATTATTATTATTTTCATTATTATGAAATTTATTATAATTTTTATTATTTTTACCATCATTATTAGTACTATTATTAAAATTATTATTGTTATTATTAATTTTATTGAATATTATTATTATTATTATTATTATTATTATTATTATTATTATTATTATTATTATTATTATTATTATTATTATTATTATTATTATTATTATTATTATTATTATTATTATTATTATTATTATTATTATTATTATTACTATTATTATCATTATTATTATTATTATTATTATTATTATTATTATTATTATTATTATCGTTATTATTATCATTATCATTATTATTATTATTATTATTATTATTATTATTATTATTATTATTATTATTATTATTATTATTATTATTATTATTATTATTATTATTATTATTATTATTGTCAGTTTTATCATCATTAGTATTATCATTATTTTTGTTACTCAGCACCAGTTACACCTCGTATTCTATCATCGCACCTGCATCAGTATTCCTCTGATGTACTGTATAATGTACATCTCGTTTATTTCCGCTCTCATACCCAACTTTGATTACAGGTCTCCTGAAAAGCTTTATTTCTCTCTTGTTAGCTCCTCCCACGACTTTTTCAATGGATATGTCCTCAGATCGAACCTCAAATGCTTGGCATATGTTCAACAATAGCATTATTCATCAAACGAATGTGGGTTCAATGTGGCGTCATATCAATACAGTGGTGAAGAACAAAACCCAAAGTGCCTTCATCACAGCCCAGCTCAGTATGCTCAAGATCTTGCTGACACCTGGTCTGATCAGTGTAGTGTCTCCAACCTTCCTACACATATACAAGAAGTTCTCTCCTATTAGAAAATGCATCATGCTCTTTGCCTGTCTGCTGCTTTGCTGGTGTCAGATGAGGAGGACAATGTACCTATTACCAAAGGCACTTTTACGTCGTGCTACTGCTGGTGGCAAAATAACAACCCCAGATGATGACGGCATTACTTTTTTGGTCCTCCACCGTCTCCTGAAAGTACTTAAGCTAATCAATCTCTGTCTCCAACACAAGTATATGCCACAAGCCTGGATGACTAGCCTTATTGTACCCATTCCCAAGCCTGGCACCGACAAATTCAGACCAATTTCTCTCACATCTTGCTTCAGTAAAGTGATGGGTGGCATTCTCCTAAACCGCCTCATGTTTAGGCTCCAGGACAACCTTTCACCAAGACTTTATGGTTTTCTGCCACAATGCAGCATGCATCACTGCCTCCTCGAGCTGTACATCTGCCTCTTCC
Organism: Halocaridina rubra; assembly: GCA_037179515.1. NCBI lineage: Eukaryota > Metazoa > Arthropoda > Malacostraca > Decapoda > Atyidae > Halocaridina > Halocaridina rubra. The sequence continues at coordinate 14,310 of JAXCGZ010011614.1, read as the reverse complement.
CCATCAGTGTTGTGGCCTTTCTTGATTTAACAAGTGCCTTTGATATTGCGAACAGGGATGTTATCCTTGACCAGCTAGTATATTTTGGTGCAAAAGGCGATTTCCTGAGATGGATACGAGGGTTTCTCAGTAATAGATCATCCTGTGCCCTCTTTAAGTGGACTATTAGCTCCACTAGGACTTTTGACCTTAGGACTCCACAGGTAGGTGTCCTAAGTCCGTTTCTTTTTAATATTCTTATGCACCCCCTTCTCTCTCTACTTCCTAACGTCCCTGGAAGAACAGTCACGTGATACACTGAAGACATTTGCATACACATAGACTCTCCAGAATATCTTCAGTGCTTTCTTTGTGCATTATATGAGTCTTTTTCTTCATGTGACCTCATCATCTCCTCGGAAAAAAGCAGTATCTTTTCTTCCCGTAATCCACGTCCATTTCCAGATTTCCTGGTGGGCACCAGCGTTATACTACTCTGTACATAGTACCTCTACCTGGGTGCGCCTGTTCAGGGTACTCCCACCATCCCAGTGTGGCAGCATGTTCATCCAATAGTTCAAGATCTACTGGCTCGACTGCAGTGGCACCTAACACCCCTCCAGCTGCACACTAACAATGCTACAGGGATCTCGATCCCAGTAGCTAGAACTATCTACATAGCATATATCCGTTCAGTGGTCGATTATCCCTCTCCTGCTCTAAGTAAGCTCCCCATGTCAGCATTGGATGCCCTAGAAAACTTTCAAAATAAAGCCATGTGACCCACCCTGGCCTGCTCAATCTCCACTAGGATTGCTAACATGCTGAAGGAGCTCCATCTTCCTCCTTTAGTGGAACAGATGTATGCTAACGTGACATACTTCACAGTTAAATGCCTCTACTCTCCTCACCTTTCTCTGCACTAACCCTTGTTAGAACTGTTTGCTTGAGTCTTCAGAGACTGGATATTAATGTTCCAGAGGAAGAGATTGACCACGGTCTGCCCTCCTGGAGGACTCCTCTCCCTGCTGTTTCCTAAACACCAACCTGCAAGAGGAACCTACCCTGCCTGAAGAAACAACGAGTTCTGGAGACCATCGCCGAAGTAACTTCATCCCTCCCTGCCACCCATACACTATACGCTGATAGCTCTCTGCAAGCCGTTGGGAGTGCGGACTGTGCAATTTTCTTACCTAGTATTGAACCACTACCCGGTGGCTGGGTCGGTCGCCATCTGCCAAACTCGTCGAGCTCTACGTCAAGGGAACTGCATGGACTTTTGGATGCTATAAGTTTACTGCTGCGCACAAGGAGCAATTGTCTGGTTATCTTGGACTTGCAGTCTGCTCTCTGCGCCCTTTCCTCCCCAAGCCAGAAACCCAAACCTAGTCAGCCGAATATTACGTCAGCTTGCCACAGCTTTCAAATATTCTCTTGCTGTACACTTCCAGTGGATCCTTTCTCATATCAGTATATTAGCGAATGACACAGTCAACCTCCTTGCCAAGACTGCCTGTGGGCTGCCTTTACCTGCAGTTGATCCCTAATCTTGCTCCCTCTTCCATTACAAGCAGAAGATACATGCCGCTGCTTCTTTGCCTATACTCCACCACAGGAATACCGAGCGGCTTCTGGGTGTGACTATCCAGCACTACGACCACTTCTCTCACCCCTACAAGCACTGTTGCTGTGGTCATTTGGTTATGAGGCATTATGTGCTGTCTACTCGTCTTTGATTAGGATACAGACCAGTGCGGCAGGTGTGCAGTGCAGTGGATGTGCTGCAGTATTCATCGTGTAAGTAGTATGACACATATAATGCTAACAATCTTCGGTATGACTGCCTGGAGTGCTCTGCAGTGACTGATCTTATATGTCACAGACAATTTGTTACTGAAGTGCATCATAATTTGCCATTTAGAAGCTATTCTTCTGCGACACCCACACTTTGGTTGGTGTTAATTACAATATTTGTCTCATATTTTTCGTGCGCATTTAGATTACGACAGCGTGTCCTGCGAGTCACGACTTTCCTACCATCAGCACTTTCGTAATGGTTTGTCGCTCCTCATAAGGAGATGATATGATACCCCACAGACAATTTGTTATTGATGTAAGTCAGTATTTGTTTGCAGTTGCCCATTTAGTTATAATTATTTGGCTACTCCCACAACTGTGTGGGTGCTAATTATAATATTTTCTTTTAGGTTTTAGATTAAGACAGCTTGTCGTGTGAGACACGACTTTCATGTCATCTGCAATTTCATAATGGGTTTGTCGCTCCTAATAAGGAGTGTAATAAGTTCAAAAGATTCATTATCATTATTATTACAATTATTATTTTTATTATTATTATTATTATTATTATTATTATTATTATTATTATTATTATTATTATTATTATTATTTTTTATTATTATTATTATTATTATTATTATTATTATTATTATTTTTATTATTGCTATTATTATTATTATTATCATTATTATTATTATTATTATTATTATTATTATTATTATTATTATTATTATTATTATTATTATTATTATTATTATTATTATTATTATTATTATTATTATTATTATTATTAATATTATTATTATTATTATAAATGTTATCATTATCATTATTAATATTATAATTATTATAATTATTACTATTATTATTATTATTATTATTATTATTATTATTATTATTATTATTATTATTATTATTATTATTATTAATATCATTATTATTAATATTATTATTATTAATATTATTATTATTATTATTATTATTATTATTATTATTATTATTATTATTATTATTATTATTATTATCATCATCATTATTATTATTATTATTATTATTATTATTATTATTATTATTATTATTATTATTATTATTATTATTATTAGTTTTAATAATGATATTATTAGTATTTTCATAATTATCACTATTATTATACTTCCTATTATTATTATTATTTAAAAAATGATCAATATTATTATAAATATTATTATTAATTTCATAAATATCATTACTATTATAATTATTATTATTATTATTATTATTATTATTATCATTATAATAATTATTATTATTATTATTATTATTGTTATTATTATTATCATTAATATTATTATTATTGTTATTATTATTATTATTATTATTATTATTATTATTATTATTATTATTATTATTATTATTATTATTATTATTATTATTATTATTATTATTATTATTATTATCATTAATTTTATTATTATTATTGTTATTATTATTATTATTATTATTATTATTATTATTATTATTATTATTATTATTATTATTATTAATATTACATTTATTATTATTAATATTTTTATCATTATTATCATCATTATAAACATTTGTATTCTTCTTATCATTATTATTCTTATTATTTTTTTTTTTTTTAAGAGTGTGACACCGGGACAGGCAAAAACTGCCCTCATCAACAAAGGCCCGGGCACGAGAAAATACCAAGACGAAGGAAAAGAAAAAGTTAAGGGCAAGGCAGAGATGAGGTAATGTCACACAAAGGAAAACGACAGACAGAAAAAACAGTCAAAGTAAAGAGGACCCAGAGATATGGAAGACTAGGCTCTGAGATGACGATAGATCTGCTTTTTGAAGGATGAAAGGTCATAAGAACTAGGAAAGACAGAAGAAGGAAGAGAGTTCCAGAGTCTGGAGGTAGATGGGAAGAAGCAGTCGCTGCACCGACCAATCCGCGAGCTACAAATCTCGACACAGTACCTGTGAGATGAGGCCGCTTGGCGAGTGTTACGCGGCCTCGGCAGTGGAGGAGGGATGCAACTCGCCAACTCATCAGAGCAGCGATGGAAGTAGTAGCGATAGAAAAGCGAAAGGGAAGATACCTTACGGCGAAGAGAGAGAGAATCCAAGTTAGAAGTAAGAGAAGGATCATTAATAAGTCTGACTGCCTTAGATTGAACCCTATCAAGAAGATAAGTAAAGGAAGAAGCACCCCAGATGTGTGAGCAGTATTCTAAGCAGGGGCGGATAAGACCTTTGTAAATTTTAAGTAACTGCAATGAGGAAAAGTAATAACGAAAACGAAACAAAACCCCCAATTTTTTGGATGAAGATTTAGAAATTTGGATTATGTGATTCCTCCAAGACAAGTTAGAGGCTATATGGATTCCTAATATATTGATAGAGTTAAGAGGGTAAATTTCATTAGTTTCGAAGACAATAGGGTTATCAGGAGGAGAAGAAGATAAAGAGATAGCCAGAAACTGTGTCTTGGAGGCATTGAATTTAACTAAATTTTGAGTGCCCCATTCAGATACTCTCTGCAAATC
>JAXCGZ010011613.1:60000-82500 GCA_037179515.1 Halocaridina rubra | reverse complement strand
GGTGAGGCAGTCTTGTGACCGCGCTGCCCAACCGAGATTTCACCTTTACACTCCTTCAGAGGGATAAGGGAAGGGAACAAACATGTTGTAAATAGAAGAAATTTTACAGAGAGAAAGGGAATGCAAGATTGAATGTGACATAGCGAATGTGATAGCGAATGAGTATGCCTGACCGGGGGTATAATGGGGGGGTTTCTCTAGGGGGTGAAATAGCGGAAAGCACCGTTAGGAAGCATGATTGGGGGAGTCTGCCAGGATAGTTCCCCTGCTCCACTGGGTCCTTCTGCATGCCATATCAGAGTATTTTTATGGGAGGTGATGCGCTGTTGCAATATCTATTGAGGGATATTTTTGAGAAAATGATTCTCCACCTGCCCAGATATGGTTGAGATGCCAAGTTTGTTTTATTTTTGTTTCGTCCCCTACTCCGCCAATGAGATTATTATTCGATTTCTGATGATTCCAAGATAGACATTACGCGATAAAGGACGTGAATCTATGAATGATTCTTTTTTTTTTGCTAGCTGCAGTATATACATTATTTGTCCGAAAGAATATGTTTGATTGATATATGAAATAAAACTTTGAAGGTTTTAACCATGATAATGTTTATCAAAATTATTTCAGCCTGGTCATAAAGAAAGAGTGTGAGCTGACACGAAATGACAACAAGAATGTTACACAGCCGTTTCCATTATTTGAGAGAGCAGAAGAATATATATATTTTCTATATTAATTGTTCATGTACAACTCCTTACGAGATGATGAAACTTAAGCAAAATGCATTCTTTAATGTTGCATATGAAATATGATTTTTGTTGTTAATGTTGCATACACAGAGACAGACTTTTTATATCTTTTCAGATTCCCGTTTTTGTTATATAGTTTTTTGTTTGAAGAAAAATCTTTAATATCTTTATCCCTTTGATATATATTATAATTAAAGAGCTTGAAAAAAGATTATCTAGAGGTAATTAATGCTAATCCCTATCATTGTCATGAATTTAAAATTACAATGGAGCTAATTAAGATAATTGAGATTCTCAGAGAATATATGTTGAGCTTTAAATTTAAAATTAATGATACTTAAGTCCTTTTTAACACGTTGGTTAAGAAAAAGATATTGGTACTTTTGTTGATAGTAGTAGAGATATTGTCACATATGATTTTAATATTTTGCTTTAAGCTTATCAGAGAGATGTTGCCTTATAGAGAGTGTGTACTTCGACTCAACCCTCTGATTTTTAGCAAGAAAAAAGATTGTCATTATAGACAAGGATGTGTATGCTATTACAGAAAAGTCTTTGGCAATATTAAACAGAAAGGAATGGATTTATGCTTCGATGTTTCTGCAGTTGTACACTAAGTTCTTTTGCTTTTGTTTTTTTTTTGTTAATGGGGAATAAAAGTAGCCCTCTGACAATAAACGTAAAACTCTATCAATAGTCATTGCTCACGTTTGTTCGCTTTCATTTGTTTATTTATTCTTTTATTATGTAAAGATACTCAGCGATGATTTATTTTTTATTTTAGTGCATGTAAAGGAAGGAAGCCCCTTCTCACCTGACCAAATGGGTAGATACCACAAGGTATTTCACGGTCGCCCAGTCTCTCTCACTCTCTCTCTCTCTCTCTCTCTCTCTCTCTCTACTCTGAGGCTGACAAGAGCTCCTTCCGATGCTACGAGAATGTTACCGTCATTGATTCTTTTTTTGTTTTTTTTCCAGCGAAGCTAGGCGATAATTATGCCCACATTTTATTTCAGTTGATAAATTTTTGCATGCTGTTATTGCATAAATACTGATAAGACATCGGTAGTACCGACTTTTCCATAAATATTTTCGCCACATATCGCAACTATTTAGAGAATAGATAAAACTCCCATTGACAAATTGGGGAGCCCGAAAGTTGCCGTTTATGCTTTATTTATATATACATATATTATGACAGCAGGAATTTTAATAGTAAAAGAGACTGTGTTAGAATGAGCATTACTATGAAATATAAGTACAGAACTCTGTTCTTACTTCTGAATGCCAGTCAAAATTGTATATATATGGCTATTCCTGATTTAGTATTTTTATTTCATTTTTTATTATTTTTATTATGATCATGATTATTAGTAATGTTATTAGTATGTTGACTGTTATTGTTGCTATCTCTCAATGACCTTTTGCTAATTATTATTTTTGAAATGCAATCAGCAGTAACCTGATGATTTGTATCTTTTATCTGAATTCATGCTTGATATTATTGTAGCCACTGCTAATAACAATATTTCTTTAGTGGCTTTTTTCCAGCATTTAATGATAGTTCTTTTTTATGTCTATAGTAAAGTAATATTATGTATCAGTTACCCAGCTAAGTCTTAAGTATCTTGGAATAATAATCTAGTGGTGTAGACACATACCTTCCATTACCACCCTATTCCTAGGCAGCCCCGACCTGCAAGTTCTAAAAGTCTTTAGATTTTGTTCTCTCTCAAACAAGTCCCTGTTGCCCATTGAATAGAGATTGCAAGCACTTGCAGTTGCAGGGGTGGCGAAGTATAGCCTCAGATTACCAACGTATGGCCATTGTTGGTACGCCGAAGTCATAGGGAACCTTTCTTACAACTGTAGTAGTGACATAGGTTCAAATTTTTATCCCGAGGTCTGCTTCGAAGGTATGTGTGTATTGCGGTACTGAAGAGAAATTGCTGTGACGTTGCAGGTCTCCTACAGTGGTGGTCTTAGTCAAGATCGGCCCGAAGGTAGGACGAAAAAGCCAGGCTGGAGGGGTTCGGAAGATGCATCGATCGCTTCCTTTTTGTCTTTCCAATCTTAGGAAGAAGATAATTTGTGGTTGTGTACGAACCTGGGCCTGCAGTGAAGACGGCGGGGGAGTGAAAAGGAGAGGACACATGGATACCGTTGTATAATGCCTAGCAAGAATTTCATGAGCAAGGGAGAGGAAACAGAAGTTTTTTTAAACATCGTAATAACACCTTAGAAGCCACGTAAACGAATTGATGAGATCCCCAGAAAGAATCCCCATACATGTCCTAGCTTTAGGAAGAGAGAAAGGAAGGGTATGGAAAATCCCTTATTAGTTGTTGAAAAAAAAAAAAACCCACGTATTAGAACTGAGAAGATGGGAAAGAAAATGTCCCCACCGTCTTTGACCCATGTGCGAAGAGACAATTTATAATTTTTTAATATGTGTCTAGCTTTAAGATAATTTTAAAGTGAAAACTCAGAGTCTCTTTTAGATATATATATTTTTTTTAATAAGTACCCTTGATAAACTGTACAATTTGCACAAATCATAATAAGTTGTCTTCTGCCTAAATAATATCATTGTTTGGCTTAGATATTATCATTGTTTTGCTCTAGACATTATCATTGTTTGAATCATGATTTAATCTTGGTGTTCATTTAGTTCTCATATCAGTTTGTCTCTGAATAGAAATTGCATATTGAAAGCGTGAATGTTTTTTGACTTTTCATATCATATCAAATGTTCTGTTTCAGGAGTAGTTTTTTTAAGGCTTAATTTTAAGACAAATCAATGCCTCATAGTAACGATAGGAGTAGAAATTATAAGATGAGGTTGCTTATAGAAATTACCATTTATGTTATTGTCTATCGCATTTTAAATGTTCGTACATGCTAATACTCTACATAATTTATTTGCTAATGTTCTACATGATTCATATTTTTACTGTTACTAACCAAATTTTGTAAATCTTTTGAAAAAGGAGAGAAGTAGATAAAGTAACGTTATGATCTAAACTAACTTGGAATCTTAATTAATGTTTGATAATGATTAGTTACACACTGAAATCATGATGATAAAGGTTATTTTTATTTTTTATATATAGGAATATGTTTGTACTAAAGATTGTTTAGAGTTCATAGAAATAGGAATTCTTAGATAATAGCTTAAATAATTCGGCCCCAATTTTTATTGTAAACTAATGTTAGCTAGGATATATCCAAGAGCTCTCAAATGATAACCAATGCTTCGACTGTAATAAAAGATATTTCAGTTTTGGTTGGGAGGGATGTCGCATGACTGAAGTCTTGCTGAAGCCAGAATCTGAAACGGTAACAAGTCGTGAAGAGAAACATGAGAGGCTAGAGGTCAAGGGTGAAATCGAATACTCTCCCAGTTGCTTATCTGGGTACGGTCAATGGTCAAGATAGGGTCAACGAGCACCTGGCTGGATCCAGGGTGCTTAGCACCTGGCCGGATCCATAGGGCTTAGCACCTGGCTGGACCCAGGTGCTTTAGCACCTGACCTTAGCACCCGGCGTCAAGTGCCTCAAGAGTGTGGGAAAGACCCAGAAGTCGGCCCTGCCTAAAACCTTAAGAAACCCTATATGCCCTGGAGGGATACCCAATAGCCATGCACTGACCTTAAACTCTTCCGTTCTATAGGCCAGCTGAAATAGCCCCTCCCCCAAGAGGACAAGAGGAGGGACCTCTCTTTGAACCTGAAGGCAATTGGCAGAAATAGATTTAGCGACACGCCCTGCCCTTTGGGGTATTTCAAGAAAACCTGAGTCAGTCCGAAAGCGACAGTTAGTCAGAATCTTATCAGGGGCACGAATAGATCATAGATATTGATAGTCATAGGGTGGGGGGCATTGAGGCGTCGAATATGTTGTACTCCAGAATAAATTAAGATAAAGGAACCACCGCTTGTCCATTCTTACCTTGCACCCTTCTGGTACTAAAAGTAACGTAGTGGCCAGTAACACTACGACAAATCGAAAATATTTCTGACGACTTATGCAGGAAACCAAAGTTTTGCCAGATAATTTGCTAAATATGAATACACGAAAACTGACATGAAATTAATATATTTTATTCACATTTCCATAACAGTAATTTAAATGTAGATGCGATAATAAAAAGTCAGTCTGTAAGGTTACTCTTTTAGTTTTTACTCTCTCTCTCTCTCTCTCTCTCTCTCTCTCTCTCTCTCTCTCTCTCTCTCTCTCTCTCTCTCTCTCTCTCAGAGAGAGAGAGAGAGAGAGAGAGAGAGAGAGAGAGAGAGAGAGAGAGAGAATTGGAGCCCTGGTAAAGTCAAAGAATATAATATGGAAGGAGTTGTGGGAGATATGGGAGGGGAGAGGACATGGGAGGGTTGTTCATAAGGGTATGAAATGGACATAGGAAAAGCGACAGGGAGAAGCAGAAGAGGGGAATATAATAATAATAATAATTCGAAGAATAGCTGATGACGATAAAAGGCCAATAAGAGCAAGTAAATAATAAAAAAGAAGATAATTAAAAAGAAAGTAAAAAATATCTGCCAAAATTATATAAATGTAAATAGAATAAATAATAAAATACACAAGTCTTAAGAGAATAAGCAAATCTATAAATACATAAGATACACAAAAAGTAAAGAATTAGAAAATACTTTCAAGCCATAATGAATTAATATTCATAACAGACTTTCGTGAAAAATTATATAAGTTATTAGATATTCATAATGAAACTAAATAAAAAAAAAAATTCAGAACTTAATTCACACGTGAACAAAGAACTCCGATATATACAAATACGAATGAATGAGTAAATAAATAAGCAATAGACAATTAATTAAAATGTGCATCCAAAAATGGCAAAGCAAAACAATACAAAGCGAAGCAGAAAAGAAGGAAATGAATAAATCTATAAACACATGGCAATATATATATATATATATATATATATATATATATATATATATATATATATATATATATATATATATATATATATATATATATATATATATATATATATATATATATATATATATATTATATATATATATATATATATATATATATATATATATATATATATATATATATATATATATATATATATATATATATATATATATATATATATATATATATATATATATATATATATATATATATATATATATATATATATATATATATATATATATATATATATATATATATATATATATATATATATATATATATATATATGACCCTTGAGTTAGCTACAAGAAGACATTGCACCATGCTAAATACTTTAAGAGGGAAGCCAATTTCCATATTAATGTTCGTTTTAATATTCCGCTGCATACACTGTTATGATCATAAACATCTTTATTGCATACCAAAATGGGGGGAGGGGAACCTTGAGGATGAGTGGTGTAAAGAAAAATTGGGGAAGGGGGGGCCAAGTGAAGAGGGGGTAGGGGCCGGGGTGGGAATGTATGTATAATACACGCTGTACAGATATGAATGATGCCTTTATGAGAACATAAAAATAGGTCAGGAGAAATTGGACAATGCAACAAAGCCGTCATGCGCGGTACACACACACACACACACACATATATTACAGATTCCCCAACCTCACTCGTGGCTTCATTTTAGCATTTAATTCATTTCCCTATCTCATTCGGGTCATGAAATAACCAAATAAGCACATTACATATGTGAAAACATGAATAATTTTTTACCCCGACCGGGACTTGAACCTAGGACTTATGATTACTAAGTAAAGACGCTACCACTACACCACAGAAAGTTAAAAGGAATCCAACCTTATAGCTTATATCTGCTATACTTAGGAATGAACGCATTCTATCTGAATGCCACTATGTTCATATTAAAGATTCCCCACCTCACTCGTGGCTTCATTTTAGCATATAATTCAATTCCCAATCTCATTCGGGCCATGAAATAACCAAATAAGCACATTACATATGTGAAAACATGAATCATTTTTTACCCCGACAGGGGCTTGAACCTAGGACTTATGATTAGTTGACTTAATAATCATAAGTCCTAGATTCAAGTCCCAGTTGGGGTAAAAAATTATTCATGTTTTCACATATGTAATGTGCTTTTTTGGTTATTTCATGGCCCGAATGAGATTGGGAATATGAATTAAATGCTAAAATGAAGCCACGAGTGAGGTTGGGGAATCTGCAATATGAACATAGTGGAATTCAGATAGAATGCGTTCATTCCTGAGTAGAGCAGATATAAGCTATAAGGTTGGATTCCTTTTAACCTTCTGTGGTGTAGTGGTAGCGCCTTGACTTAGTAATCATAAGTCCTAGGTTCGAGTCCCGGTTGGGGTAAAAAATGATTCATGTTTTCACATATGTAATGTGCTTATTTGGTTATATATATATATATATATATATATATATATATATATATATATATATATATATATATATATATATATATATATATATATATATATATATATATATATATATATATATATATATATATATATATATATATATATATATATATATATATATATATATATATATATATATATATATATATATATATATATATATATATATATATATATATATATATATATATATATATATATATATATATGTTTGTGTGTGTAATTACCTAATAGTGTTTACGGAAAAGAGCAAAAAGCTCGTATCTTCCCGTCTCCTGATCGGTTCCATTTTATACTTAGTGATACTTATCATACCTGTCCTTAAAACTATGGATTGAAATAGCATTAACTACTTCCTCGCTTAGCGAATTCCAATTATCAACTACTCTTACACTGAAAAAGTATTTCCTTACATCCTACAAAGAAGTTTTCTTACGAAGCTTCAAACTATGACCTCTAGTTCTAGAGCCTGCCATATCAAAAATTCGATCCCTATCCAGTCTATCATAACCATGAAGGAATTTGAAGACTGTCACCATATCCCCCCTCAATCTTCTAGCTTCGAGTGATAGTAAGTCTAATTCCCTCAGCCTCTCATCATAACTGAGATTGCGTATTTCTGACACCAGTTTCGTGGCATGTCTTTGAACTTTTTCAAGCTTAGCTATGTGGTTTTTCAAGTGTGGATTCCAAAAGGGGGCTGCATATTCGAGTTTTGGCCTCACATAGGTTGCACAAATATTTCTGAACATTTCCTTGTCCATGTGCCTGAAGGCTACCCTTACATTTGATAAGAATGCATATGCTGCCCTTACTATGCCATTTATATGTATTTCTGGAGACAAAGCTGCCAGTATGTTTACTCCTAGATCTCTCTCATTTTCTGTCTCTTGAAGTTGTACTCCAGTCACCGAGTAGTGTGTGTATGCGTGTGTAAGTATGCATGCATGTATGCATGTAGGTGTGCGTGTAATTACCTAACTGTTCTTTCGGGAAATAGTCCTATATCGCCACTCATTGTTCTATCTTTGAGCGATGGTAAGTCTAATTCCCTAAATCTCTCCTTGTAACTGAGATTGAGTATTTCTGGCAGAAAGTTTCAGAGAAGGTCTTTGTGCTTTTTCCAGTTTATTTGTATGTATTTTTTTCAGGAGAGATTTCCAAAAGGGTGTTCCATATTCAAAATTTGGCCTTGTCGTAGTGTTTTTAATCACCTACATTTCTTTTAATATCAGAATTGTGCAAGGTAAGAATGGACAAGCGGTGGTTCCTTTATCTTAATTTATTCTAGAGTACAACATATTCGACGCCTCAATGCCCCCCACCTTATGACTATCAAAATCTATGATCTGTTCGTGCCCCTGGTAAGATTCTGACTAACTGACTCTTTCTGACTGCCTCGGGTTTTCTTGAAGTACCCCAAAGGGCAGGGCGTGTCGCTAAATCCATTTCTGCCAATCGACTTCAGGTTCAAAGAGAGGTCCCTCCTCTTGGGGGGAGGGGCTATTTCAGCAGGCCTATAGAACAGAAGAGTTATATATCAATTCATGGCTATTGGGTATCCCTCCAGGGCATATATGGTCAAAATGCTAGTGTTTCTTGTGGTTTTGGGTAGGGCCAACTTCTGGGCCTTTCCCACACTCTTGAGGCACTTGACGCCAGGTGCTAAGTCCCATGGACCGGTGCTAACTCCCATGGATCCAGCCATATATCTCGTTGACACTTTCTCAAAGCATTGACCATACCCAAACAAACAACTGGGAGAGTATTCAATTTCACCCTTGATCTCTAGCCTCTCATGTTTCTCTTCAAGCCTTGTTACAAATTCAGATCCTGGCTTCAGCAACCTTTCATGTGACTTCAGTAAGACTTCAGTTATGCGACATCCCTCCCAACCAAAACTGAAATATCTTTTATTTCAGTAGCAGCATTGGTTATCTTTTGAGAGCTCTTGGATATATCCTAGCTAACATTGGTATACAATAAAAACGGGGCCGAATTATTTAAGCTACTATCTAAGAATTCCTAGGTCTATGAACTCTAAACAAATTACAGGAACATAGCATTATTCTTCTACATTACTAGTAATTTTACAGGCGAACTAGAGCATGCAGAGTCTATTTCCTTGTGGGAAATCTTTAATACAAACATATTCCTATATTTGAAAAAACAAAAATGACCTATAATCATTATGATTTCAGTGTGTAACTAATCATTATCAAACATTAATTAAGATCAAAAGCCAATTTAGATCATAACGTTACTTTATCTATTTCTCTCCTTTTTCAAAAGATTTACACAAATTGGTTAGCTACAGTAAAAATATGAATCATGTAGAACATTAGCAAACAAATTATGTAGAGTGTTAGCATATATGAACATTTAAAATGTGATAGTCAATAACATAAATGGTAATTTCTATAAGAAATCTCATCTTATAATTTCTACTCCTATCGTTACTATGGGGTATTGATTTGTCTTAAAATTAGGCCTTAAAAAAAAACTACTACTGAAACAAAACATTTATTACGGTGTGAAAAGTCAAAAACATTCACCATTTCAATATGCCATTTCTATTCAGGGACAAACTGATATGCAAACTCAATGAACGCAAAGATTAAATCATGATTCAAACAATGATAATATCTGAGCAAAACAATGATATTATTTAGGCAGACAACAACTTATTATGATTTGTGCAAATTGCACAGTTTATCAATGGTACTTATTCTAAAAAACTATATCTAAAGGAGACTCTGAGTTTTCACTTAAAAATTATCTTAAAGCTAGACAAAAATTAAAAGATTATAAATTGTGTTTTTGTACAGGGGTCAAAGACGGTGGGGACATTTTCTTTTCCATTTTTTTCAGTTCTAATACGTGGGGGGGATATTGTTAAACAACTAATAAGGGATTTTCCATACCCTTCCTTTCTCTCTTCACTAAAGTTAGGACATGAATGGGGATTCTTTTTTTTTATCTCATCAATTCGTTTACGTGGCTTCTAAGGCATTATCAAGATGTTTTAAAAAGACTTCTGTTTCCTCTCCCTTGCTCATGAAATTCTTGCTAGGCGTTATGCAACGGTTGCCATGTATACCTCTCCTTTTCACTCCCTCGCCGTCTTCATTGCAGGCCCAGGTTCGTAGACTACCACAAATTCTCTTCCTCCTAAGACTGGCAAGACAAGAAGGAAGCGATCGATGCATCTTCCAAACCCCTCCAGCCTGACTTTTTCGTCTTACCTCCGGGCCCGTCTTGACTAAGACCACCACTGTAGGAGACCTGCAACGTCAAAGTGACTTTCTCTTCAGTACTTCAATACACATGTACCTTCGAAGCAGACCTCGGGATAAAAATTTGAGCCTGTATCACCGACACAGTTGTAAGAAAGGTTCCCTATGAATTTGGGGTACCAACAATGGCCATACGTCGGTAATCTGAGGCTATACTTTGCCTCCCCTGCAACTGCAAGTGCTTGCAATCTCTATTCAATGGGCAACAAGGGACTTGTTTGAGAGAGAACAAAATCTAAAGACTTTTAGAACTTGCAGGTCGGGGCTGCCTAGGAATAGGGTGGTAATGGAAGGTATGTGTCAACACCACTAGATTATTATTCCAAGATACTTAGGACTTAGCTGAGTAACTGATACATAATATTACTTTACTATAGACATCGAAAAGAACTATCATTAAATGCTGAGAAAAGCCACTAAAGAAATATTCTTATTAGCAGTGGCTACAGTAATATCAAGCACAAATTCAGATAAAAGATACAAATCATCAGGTTACTGCTGATTGCCTTGCAAAAATAATAATTAGCAAAAGGTCATTGAGAGATAGCAACAATAACAGTCAACATACTAATAACATTACTAATAATCATTATCATAATAAAATTAATAAAAAATGAAATAAAAATACTAAATCAGAAATGGTTATATATATACAATGGAGACTGGCATTCAGAAGTAAGAACAGAGTTCTATACTTATATTTCATAGTAATGCTCATTCTAACACAGTCTCTTTTACTATTTGAATTCCTGCTGTCTATAATATATATATATATATATATATATATATATATATATATATATATATATATATATATATATATATATATATATATATATATATATATATATATATATATATATATATATATATATATATATAGCATAAACGGTAACTTTTGGGTTCCCCAATTTGTTAATGGGAGTTTTATCTATTCTCTAAACAGTTGCGATATGTGGCACAAATATTTATGCAAAAGTCGGTACTACCGATGTCTTATCAGTAGTTATGCAATAGCAGCATGCAAAAATTTATCAACTGAAATAACATGTAGGCACAATTATCGCCTAGCTTCACTGGAAAAAAAAAAAAAAGAACCGATGACGGCAACATTCTCTTAGCATCGGAAGGAGCATATGTCAGTCTCAGAGTAGAGTGAAAGGTAGGAGAGAGAGGGAGAGAGAGAGAGAGAGAGAGAGAGAGAGAGAGAGAGAGAGAGAGAGAGAGAGAGAGAGAGAGAGAGAGAGAGAGGAGAGAGACTGGGCGACCGTGAAATATGTTGCGGTATCCACCCATGTGATCAGGTGAGAAGGGGCTTCCTTCCTTTACATGCACTGAAATAAAAAATAAATCATCGCGGATTATCTCTACAAAATAAAAGAATAAATAAACAAATGAAAGCGAACAAACGTGAGCAATGACTATTGATAGAGTTTTACGTTTATTGTCAGAGGGCTACTTTTATTCCCCAATTAACAAAAAACAAAAGCAAAAGTTCTATAAATATTACGAGAGAGGAGGTAATAAAAGAAATAGATAAATTAAAGGCTCATAAATCTCCGGGACCTGATGGAATATATGCTAGAATATTAAAGGAATGCAAGGAAGAGCTTAGTTGTCCACTAACTGCATTATTTAATAATTCAATAAAATTAGGATCGGTACCCATGGAGTGGAAATTGGCAGATGTGGTACCAATATTTAAAAAAGGAGAACGTGTTAAAAAGAATAATTATAGGCCGGTAAGTTTAACGTCAACAGTGGGTAAGATTCTAGAATCCATAATTGCAAATAAAATAAGGGCACATCTAGAATTACACAGACTGATAAAACTTTCACAACACGGGTTTCTTAAGGGTTTTTCGTGCCTTACAAACTTATTGTCTTTTTATTCAGAAGTTTAAGAGGCAGTAGATTGTGGCAAAGAATATGATACAATATATCTAGATTTTAGCAAAGCTTTTGATAGAGTTCCTCACAAAAGATTAGTTAAAAAGCTGGAAGCTCATGGTATAGGAGGAGCTGTTCTCAGATGGATCAAACAATGGTTAAAAGACAGAAAACAGAGGGTTTGCATAAATGGAGAGAAATCAGAGTGGGGCTCGGTTACTAGCGGGGTACCACAAGGCTCGGTACTGGGTCCCCTATTATTCATCGTATATCTAAATGATCTGGATTCGGATATCAGTAGTAACCTAAGTAAATTCGCAGACGACACTAAAATAGGTAGAACTATAAATGGCAAAGAAGACATTCATGCTTTACAGGAAGATCTAAATAGATTATCTGAATGGTCGGACAAATGGCAAATGGAATTTAATGTTGAAAAATGTAAAGTAGTTAAAATGGGTACTATAAAAGACAATACTAGTTATAAGCTAAATAACCATGAAATCATGAGTTCTCAGTGTGAAAGGGATTTGGGAGTTCTTGTGCGTAGTAGTCTTAAGCCAAGAGAGCAATGCACAGCAGTCAGAAATAAAGCAAACAGAATTTTAGGATTTATCTCAAGAAGCATTAGCAATAGGACGGAAAAAGTTATTTTGCAGCTCTATCTTGCATTAGTTAGGCCCCATTTAGATTATGCTGTGCAATTCTGGTCACCCTATTATAGAATGGAAATTGAATCCTTGGAGAGAGTGCAGCGAAGAATGACCAAGATGATACACAATATCAGAAATCTACCATATGAGGACAGATTAAAAAAAACTTAATCTACATTCTCTAGAGAGGCGAAGAGTTAGGGGGGATATGATTGAAGTGTATAAATGGTTTAAAGGGATTAACAAGGGAGATATTAATAAAGTTTTAAAAATTCATGATCACACCAGAACTCGTAATAATGGATTTAAGCTTGATAAATTTAGGTTCAGAAGGGAAATTGGTAAAAATTGGTTTGGTAATAGAGTAGCTGATGCATGGAACAAGCTTCCTAGTAGGATAGTAAATGCAAATACCTTAGACACCTTCAAATGTAGATTAGATAGACATATGACAGAGGTAGGGTGGGTATGAATAGGTTAGTGCTTATTAGAAAAATCATAAAAAGAAAAATAGAATAAATAAGTAGAGTAGAATAGAATAGGTTAGACATGCTGAAAATACAATTCAAAAATGGAGCTGCCTCGTGTGTGCCAGTAGGCATGTTGCAGTGTCCTCTATTCTTATGTTCTTATGTTCTTATGTTCTTATGTACAACTGCAGAAACATCGAAGCATAAATCCATTCCTTTCTGTTTAATATTGCCAAGAACTTTACTGAAATAGCATACACATCCTTGTCTATAATGACAATCTCTTTCTTCTCTTGCTATAAATCAGAGGGTTGAGTAGAAGCACACACTCTCTGTAAGGCAACATATCCTTGATGACATTAAAGCAAAATATTACATTCATATGTGACAATATCTCTACTACTATCAACAAAAGTACAAATATCTTTTTCTTAACAAACGTCTTAAAAGGACTTAAGTATCATTAATTTTAAATTTAAAACTCAACATATAATCTCTGAGAATCTCAATTATTTTAATTAGCTCCCTTGTAATTTTAAATTCATGTCAATGATTGGGATTACCAATAATTATCTCTAGATAATCTTTTTCAAAACTCTTTAATTATAATATATATCAAAGGGATAAAGATATTAAAAATTTTTCTTCACACAAAAAACTATATAACAAAAACGGGAATCTGAAGGAAAAATATAAAAAGCCTGTCTCTGTGTATGCAATAATAAAACAAAAATCATATTTCATTCGGCATTTTGCCCAAGTTTCATAATCTCGTAAGGAGTTGTACAGGAACAATTTAAAACATAAAATATGTATATTCTTCTACTATCTCAAATTTGACTTATTTGAATTACTATACAACAGAATTACCTCCAGAACAAGGAGAAGTTCGACATATAACTGTTCTGTCTGTTTGCTCATACTGATGCATGGTTGGGTACCTTTATTATTACCCTCCCTTTTATTACTTTAGTTTTCCTGCTCTTATACTGCCTGAGGTTTGCCTTTAGGGCTGTGGCTGACTAGCTTTTATGGGGGGTGCACATGTAGGCGCTGTTTTCTCCCGTTCCTTTGGCTTCTGGATCAACTTCTGCTCTCTCAAATACGGGGAACATCTGTGCAACATTCTTGTTGTCATTTCGTGTCAGTTCACACTCTTTCTTTATGATCAAGCTGAAATAATTTTAATAAACATTATCATGGCTAAAACTTCCAAAGCTTTATTTTATATATCTAACACATTTCTTCAGACAAATAATGTACATACTGCAGCTAGCAAAAAAATAAAGAATCATTCATAGATTCACGTCCTTTATCGCGTAATATCTATCTTGGAATTCTCGGAAATTGAATAATAATCTCATTGGCGGAGTCGGGGACGAAACAAAAATAAAACAAACTTGGCATCTCAACCATATCTGGGCAGGTGGAGAATTATTTTCTCAAAAATATCCCTCAATAGATATTGCAACAGCGCATCACCCCTGGGTTCATCCAGTGAGGACGTGCTTCCAGTAGTTCTAATCTTGACCAAACTTAGTACAATGGAGAGTGGTGGTGTTCTTTGTGCTAGTGGTGTTAGTGGTAGTGGTGTTGGTGGTGGTGTCGTTGTTGGTGCTGTTTGTGGCTGTGCTGGGGATTTGTCCTCGTCTGACGCAAGCAAACTCATTTTTAATTTAAGAAATGAGTTGGCCGCAGTCAGGCAGGAGGTCAGATCCTTAGCTGAGGAGAACAGGGATCTGAGAGGTAAAGTAGAGGTGTTAACCAGGAAGGGTCGATTGAATAATGAAGACGACTGGAAAGTTGTGAATAAGGGTTCAACGAAAATGGTTCTTAAGAAAAATGATACTTTTAGACTACAGGTTGCTAATTCATTTAGGTCACTTAGAGATGAATGTGACAGTGGCGGCAGTAATTCTTCAGGAACCATAGAGTCAGATAGGTGTACTAGCGATCGTAAAAATGGAAGTGGGAAAAGCTCTCAGGTCAAGAGCCTAGGTAAGTCTCCCAAGGTCGGAGTAACCCATCCTCCGGATAAGTCTCGTTCTTTGGTAATTGTAGGGGATTCACTATGCAGATATGTAGACAGGAAACTCAGGCATAGAGTTAGAGGAAAATATTTTTTCCCTGGAGCAGGTATGAAGAAGGTGGGTGAGTCAATAAATAGCTGGATTGAGAAAAAAGATGTTGTTTGTTTGATAGCTGGGGGAAATGACGTGCAGGATGGTAGAAGTGAAGAGCTGATTAGGTTGTATAGACAAGCCCTGGATAAGAATAGGAAAAGGGGTGCAGTTCCTGTGATGTGTGGTATTCTCCCTAGGCTTAGCCAAAGTTCAGAGTGGTGGTCTCGAGCTATAGGAGTAAATGCTAGGATGAAAGTCTTCTGTCGGGAGAATAATATAGGTTTTATAGACGGGTGGGATCACTTCACTAGTCGTAAGCATATGTATGCAAGGGATGGAGTGCATCTTTCTAATTCAGGTGTCTCGGTATTGGCTGGTATGATAGACAGAGAGGTAGGGGGGTTTTGTTAGACACAAATAATGAAATGATTAATACTTGTGCAGAGAAATTAGTCAGTAAGGGTTCAGTAAATAGTGGGTCAAATAACTGGGAGTCTAAGGATAAGAACCATTTGTTACATAGAACAAATACTAACAAAAAGAATAGCCACAAGAAGGGTGAAGCTAGAGAAAGTTTAAAAGTATATTATACAAATAGCCGTAGTTTAGGTAACAAGATAGAAGAACTGAGAGCCATAGTATGTAGTGAGAGACCGGATATAATATGCATTAGTGAAAGTTGGATTAAATTAGAAAGCAAACACCTTAAAGCTGAATACATAATTACAGGATATAAACTTTATAATGCTGATCGCAGTGCAGATAAAAGAGGGGGAGGGGTAATTATGTATATTAAAAATAGCCTCAGAAGCTGCATTAAGTCTGGAATTAAGACAAATCTAAATTCAGAAACCTTATGGGTTGAAATTAAAAATAATATAGAAAGTCTAGTTGTAGGAGTAGTCTACAGACCACCTGATCTAGATAATATAGAGTCGCAAGTTATATACGATGAAATTTCTAAAGTGAGCAGGTCAAATAGAGTTTGCATTGTAGGCGATTTTAATTTTAGACATATTAACTGGGAAACCATAACAGGTGATAGTAGCTCTAAGGAGTTTTTGGAAGTAGTAGAAGACAATTTCCTTTCTCAGCATGTACATGAAGCAACACGGGGGGTGAATACACTAGATTTAGTTCTTAGTAATAGAGAGAATATGGTTACAAATTTAGAAGTTGGTGAAAAATTGGGCAACAGTGACCATGATTCCATTAGATTTAACATAATTTTCAAGGAAACTATAAAGGAAAATAAGAATATTGTTCCAAACTTTAGAGCAGGAGATTTTGAGGGCTTAAAAACTAAATTATCTAATGAGGTATGGGAAGGGATTTCTGGGGTACAGATGTGGGTAGTTAATCCAGAAGGTCAGGTCGCAGGTAGCGGATTACCCCGAAATTTGGGTACCACATGCCAAGGATTATCACAAGATAAGATCAATACATTAAATTCTCTCACAGGAAAGAACAGCAGCCCGTCAGTTAATATAAATTTGGATGAGGAATATAACAATTTTGTCATGACTCTTAAGAATAGTCAGAGAGACTATATTCCCATGAAACATTGCAGATCAAGAAAAAATGACCCTAAATGGATGAACAATAGAATAAAGAATCTTATAGGTATTAAAAGAGGAATATACAGGAAACTAAAAAGAGGTGAAGAGCAGGTGAGGCAGCAATATATACAGTTAAACAGGGAAGTTAAAAAGATAGTTAGAGAGTCGAAAAGAAAATACGAAGTTAGAATAGCAGGAGAAGCTAAAGAAAATCCTAAAGGGTTTTATCAACATTATCAAACAAAATTTAAGGAAAAAGTCGGACCAATTGAAGTAGCCAATGGCCTTATCACAGATGACGATAAAGTGATGTGTACATGTTTAAATGATTATTTCTTATCTGTATTTACAAATGAAAACTTGGAAAATATTCCGGAAGTAGAATCCATTTACAGAGACAGTCCCGATAATATACTTAATTCAATAAATATTACGAGAGAGGAGGTAATAAAAGAAATAGATAAATTAAAGGCTCATAAATCTCCGGGACCTGATGGAATATATGCTAGAATATTAAAGGAATGCAAGGAAGAGCTTAGTTGTCCTCTAACTGCATTATTTAATAATTCAATAAAATTAGGATCGGTACCCATGGAGTGGAAATTGGCAGATGTGGTACCAATATTTAAAAAAGGAGAACGTGTTAAAAAGAATAATTATAGGCCGGTAAGTTTAACGTCAACAGTGGGTAAGATTCTAGAATCCATAATTGCAAATAAAATAAGGGCACATCTAGAATTACACAGACTGATAAAACTTTCACAACACGGGTTTCTTAAGGGTTTTTCGTGCCTTACAAACTTACTGTCTTTTTATTCAGAAGTTTACGAGGCAGTAGATTGTGACAAAGAATATGATACAATATATCTAGATTTTAGCAAAGCTTTTGATAGAGTTCCTCACAAAAGATTAGTTAAAAAACTGGAAGCTCATGGTATAGGAGGAGCTGTGCTCAGATGGATCAAACAATGGTTAAAAGACAGAAAACAGAGGGTTTGCATAAATGGAGAGAAATCAGAGTGGGGCTCGGTTACAAGCGGGGTACCACAAGGCTCGGTACTGGGTCCTCTATTATTCATCGTATATCTAAATGATCTGGATTCGGATATCAGTAGTAACCTAAGTAAATTCGCAGACGACACTAAAATAGGTAGAACTATAAATGGAAAAGAAGACATTCATGCTTTACAGGAAGATCTAAATAGATTATCTGAATGGTCGGACAAATGGCAAATGGAATTTAATGTTGAAAAATGTAAAGTAGTTAAAATGGGTACTATAAAAGACAATACTAGTTATAAGCTAAATAACCATGAAATCATGAGTTCTCAGTGTGAAAGGGATTTGGGAGTTCTTGTGCGTAGTAGTCTTAAGCCAAGAGAGCAATGCACAGCAGTCAGAAATAAAGCAAACAGAATTTTAGGATTTATCTCAAGAAGCGTCAGCAATAGGACGGAAAAAGTTATTTTGCAGCTCTATCTTGCATTAGTTAGGCCCCATTTAGATTATGCTGTGCAATTCTGGTCACCCTATTATAGAATGGAAATTGAATCCTTGGAGAGAGTGCAACGAAGAATGACCAAGATGATACACAATATCAGAAATCTACCATATGAGGACAGATTAAAAAAACTTAATCTACATTCTCTAGAGAGGCGAAGAGTTAGGGGGGATATGATTGAAGTGTATAAATGGTTTAAAGGGATTAACAAGGGAGATATTAATAAAGTTTTAAAAATTCATGATCAAACCAGAACTCGTAATAATGGATTTAAGCTTGATAAATTTAGGTTCAGAAGGGAAATTGGTAAAAATTGGTTTGGTAATAGAGTAGCTGATGCATGGAACAAGCTTCCTAGTATGATAGTAAACGCCAATACCTTAGACACCTTCAAATGTAGATTAGATAGACATATGACAGAGGTAGGGTGGGTATGAGTAGGTTAGTGCTTATTAGAAAAATCATAAAAAGAAAAACAGAATAAATAAGTAGAGTAGAATAGAATAGGTTAGACATGCTGAAAATACAATTCAAAAATGGAGCTGCCTCGTGTGTGCCAGTAGGCATGTTGCAGTGTCCTCTATTCTTATGTTCTTATGTTCTTATAAATATACTCTGATATGGCATGCAGAAGGACCCGGCGGAGCAGAGGAGCATCCCCGTAGAGACTCCCCAATCATGCTTCCTAACGGTGCTTTCCGCGATTTCACCCCCTAGAGCAACCCCCCCATTATACCCTCAGTCATTCATACTCATTCTCTCTCACATACGCCACTTTCAAGACACTCATTCTCTTTCTCTCTGCATCCTTCCCTTCTATTTACGACATGTTGATTTCCCTTCCCCTATCACTCTGAAGGAGTGTAAAGGTGAAATCTCGGTCGGGCCGTGTGGTCACATGACTGCCTCACCAGTCCTAGGTCCCATTCTACCAAACAAGAAAACATCCTACTCCTTTGAAGCTACGTTAGGGTGACACTGAAAAACCTCCCCTATTCTAGCACAGCACAAATTCACTTGAATTTACTGTTACTTTCACCTGCATAGCGCAAAATTAAAAAACTCATCTCTAAATAATATCACCAAATTTCTTATTCCTCAAAAAGAAATGCCACACGCATATTGCAATATCAATTCCCCATCATAACATTAAAAAAAATGATCTGTCATCTCTGCTAAATTTTTTTCTCACCAGAATATTACACTGTGAATTAATAATAAAAAAAAACACAACCTTGAAAACATTTGCAAGGATATTATCACTCGATTTCTTACGCTTTAAGAAATTAATATAAAAATTATTTTACACGGACTTTGAATATCAACGATCAGTACAATTACTATATCTTTATAATAACGAGGTTGGAAGGTTGATTGGTCATTTCCGCATTCCTTTCTTGGAAATCACAAGTGATTAAAAGAAAAACCTTAAAAGCGGAATCAAGTATATTTCTCACTATAATTCTTACGCTTAAGAAATTAATATAATAGTGATTTCACGTACATTAAATTTTCAATTAAAATCAATACATTCGCGTTTTTAAAATTCAGCTTAGGCATTAATACAAATAAATGGAACCCTTTAAACGCAATTACTCGTTATATTCTTCAAATTATGACAAAAAAGGAGTTTATTACTACTTATAGCTATTAGTACAAATTATCCATGTTAGTAATGGGTACAGAAATTCTACTTTTATTAACTTATTAGGTGCCACACCCCTCATAGGCGGGTTGGCTGAGTCAAAGCATAACTACAAGATAAATCGGCAGCGTCCACTGACCTCAATTTGTTTTAATAATTGTTCCATTACTCACTGGATACAGATCACAAATACTTAGCTATTTTAAGGAGGTGGTCCTGAAGAACTTCATAGCAGAAGGCAATGGAGGAGGGGGTTCTTCTTCCTTCTGGGTGCAGGGTGCACCCCCAACTTCTCCATCTCTCATGTAGAGTCGACGAATCACCATCTTCTTGGCTGGATCCGGCGACATGTACTTTTGGCAAGGGGCTTTTTCACTCCAAGCCCCGGTCACACTTCGACTCACTAAGAAATAGCTTAGGAATAGTTCCTTAAAAGTTTCCCAATGTTTTATCTTTGGCCACTCATCTCTTCTCATCCACAGACCCAAGTATTTCAGGAAGTCGGCCACGGGAATTATGGACGGACGTTCGAGGTCTTTTACATTTGCGCCGTCGAAGTATAAAGATGAATCTTTGACTTAAGGCTCCTTTACAACCAGGGCACGGGGTGGGGGCATGTCCAGCTGCGTTCCCTGTGTCACCATGGTGCTTGGAGCGGCAGGCTGTTCGTCGAAGTTTGAGGCGTCAGTTTCTCTGTTGGTGTTGACCAAGTTCCTTCTCGACGGAGCGGCGTCGGCAGGAGTTCGTAGGCGCCGCACGTGCTCCTCCAATTCGAGAATTCTCCGATTTTTGTCCTCGTCACTCATATCCTGTATTGGAAGATATTGGATCTCTGCGTTTGGCATTCTTTTTTTTTTCTTTGCACAGATTTTGACTGAAATGAGAGTCTCTTTGTATGTGTCCCGATGTGGGATTCGTTCTGCACTGCCACCAGATTGCCATTGTGTTTTAAATCACTTACATTACTTTCAGTATAAGAGGGGTGCATGGCAAGAATGGGCAAGTGGTGGTTCCTTTATCTTAATTTATTCTAGAGTACAACATATTCGACGCCTCAATGCCCCCCACCCTATGACTATCAAAATCTATGATCTATTCATGCCCCTGGTAAGATTCTGACTAACTGACTCTTTCTGACTGCCTCGGGTTTTCTTGAAGTACCCCCAAAGGGCAGGGCGTGTCGCTAAATCCATTTCTGCCAATTGCCTTCAGGTTCAAAGAGATGTCCCTCCTCTTGGGGGGAGGGGTTATTTCAGCAGGCCTATTGAACAGAAGAGCTCTAAATCAGTTCATGGCTATTGGGTATCTCTCCAGGGCATATACAGTCAAAATGCTAGTGTTTCTTGTGGTTTTGGGTAGGGCCGACTTCTGGGCCTTTCCCACACTCTTGAGGCACTTGACGCCAGGTGCTAAGTTCCATGGATCGGTGCTAAGTCCCATGGATCCAGCCATATATCTCGTTGACACTTTCTCAAAGCATTGACCGTACCCAGACAAACAACTGGGAGAGTATTCAATTTCACCCTTGATCTCTAGCCTCTCATGTTTCTCTTCAAGACTTGTTGCAGTTTCAGATCCTGGCTTCAGCAAGCTTTCATGTGACTTCAGTAAGACTTCAACTATGCAACAGCCTCATATAAAGTTACATACTTATTTCTGAATGTTTCCTTGTCCATGTGTCAGGAGGCTACCCTTACATTTTCTAAGAAAGCATATGCAGACCCTACTACGCCAGTTATATGCATTTCCGGAGACAAATCTGCATGTGTGTGTGTGTGTGTGTGTGTGTGTGTGTGTTTGGGAGCAGTATGGCTTCATGTAGGACACGGGAACAACTAATGCGATATTTTTGTTATGAATAATTCTGCATAAAATTATTGAGAAAAAAAAAGTTCCTTTGCTTTATAGACTATAGAAATGCTTTTAATAAAAAAAGGCATACAAAATTAAGGAAGATGCTGGAAGGCTTAGATATAGACGGGAAAGAACTGAGATTAACAAAAATCTATATTGAAAAGAAAAAGCTGCAGCGAGAGTGAAGGGAGTAAGAACAGAATATCAAGCCATAAGGAGAGGAGCACAACAGGAAAGTATTATGTCCCATGATCTGCTTAACTTCTATGGGGAGATGGTACTGAGGGAGGTGCAGGGGCTCGGGGGAGATGTCGCTAAAAAATTGCA
>JAXCGZ010011613.1:42500-55000 GCA_037179515.1 Halocaridina rubra | reverse complement strand
CAATAACACTTATTCCAATAAACTTAAATCTAAGAGAGACTCTGAGGTCATGGCGCTTAAAATTATCTTTTTTTTATCAGTATTTATGCAATATCTGCATGCAAAAAATTATCAACTGAAATAAAACTTGGGCACATTTATCATCTAGCAAGTCTGCAAAGAAATCTAAAAAGAAGCTATGATTATAATACTCTGTCAACATAGAGAAATAACATGGTTAAGTATGCAAAGGTTAAAAAAGGATGAGAGAGAGAGAGAGAGAGAGAGAGAGAGAGAGAGAGAGAGAGAGAGAGAGAGAGAGAGAGAGAGAGAGAGAGAGAGAGAGAGAGAGAGAGAGAGAGAATTTATTTTCTAAAAAAAAAAAAACATAAAATTTTCGCTTATAGGGCCCTTTTTATGAATTGACTTCCTGCCCAACTATACAAGTGGACAGAGCGCAACTGTGTTAAATTTCTATGGTTAAAAAGAATAAAAACAAAAGAACTTAGTGTACAACTGCAGAAACATCGAAGCATAAATCCATTCTTTTTTGTTTAACACTGCAAAGGACATTACTGAAATGAGCATAAACATCCTTGTCTATTATGACAATCTTTTCTCTTTCAATAAATCAGAGGGTTGAGTTAAAGCACACACTCGCTATAAGTCAACATAGCTCTGATGAAATTAAAGCAAACTACAACAATCATATGTGATAATATCACTACTACTATCAACAAAATTACGATTATCTTAATCAGCTCAATTGTAATTATAAATTTCACGACTATGATAGTAAACAACAATAATTAACTCTTGATAAGTATTTCAAAATCTTATTTTTTAACTACATTATATCAAAGGGATAAAGATATTAAAGATTTTTCAACACAAAAAATATAAAAAAAACGTATCTGGAAATAATATAAAAAGTTTCTCTCTGTTTATGCAGTAATAAAATTAAAAGTAATATTTCATTTGCAACATTAAAGAATGCGTTTGGCTTAAGTTTCATAATCTCTTAAGGAGTTGTAAATGAAAAATCATATATATATATAATTATATATATATATATATATATATATATATATATATATATATATATATATATATATATATATATATATATATATATATATATATATATATATATATATATATATATATATATATATATATATATATATATATATATATATATATATATATATATATATATATATATATATATATATATATATATATATATATATATATATATTTTATATATATATATATATATATTATATATATATATATATATATATATATATATATATATATATATATATATATATATATATATATATATATATATATATATATATATATATATATATATATATATATATATATATATATATATATATATATATATATATATATATATATATATATATATATATATTAATTTAGGTTCAGAAGGGAAATTGGCAAAAATTGGTTTGGTAATAGAGTAGCTGATGCATGGAACAAGCTTCCTAGTAGGATAGTAAATGCCAATACCTTAGACACCTTCAAATGTAGATTAGATAGACATATGACAGAGGTTGGGTGGGTATGAATAGGTTAGTGCTTATTAGAAAAATCATAAAAAGAAAAACAGAATAAATAAGTAGAGTAGAATAGAATAGGTTAGACATGCTGAAAATACAATTCAAAAATGGAGCTGCCTCGTGTGTGCCAGTAGGCATGTTGCAGTGTCCTCTATTCTTATGTTCTTATGTTCTTATATATATATATATATATATATTTATATATATATATATATATATATATATATATATATGTATATGTATATATATATATATATATATATATATATATATATATATATATATATATATATATATATATATATATATATATATATATATATATATATATATATATATATATATATATATATATATATATATATATATATATATATATATATATATATATATATATATATATATATATATATATATATATATATATATATATATATATATATATATATATATATATATATATATATATATATATATATATATATATATATATATATATATATATATATATATATATATATATATATATATATATATATATATATATATATATATATATATATATATATATATATATATATATATATATATATATATATATATATATATATATATATATATATATATATATATATATATATATATATATATATATATATATATATATATATATATATATATATATATATATATATATATATATATATATATATATATATATATATATACATATATATATATATATATATATATATATATATATATATATATATATATATATATATATATATATATATATATATATATATATATATATATATATATATATATATATATATATATATATATATATATATATATATATATATATATATATATATATATATTTATATATGTAAATATATATATATATATATATATATATATATATATATATATATATATATATATATATATATATATATATATATATATATATATATATATATATATATATATATATATATATATATATATATATATATATATATATATATATATATATATATATATATATATATATATATATATATATATATATATATATATATATATATATATATATATATATATATATATATATATATATATATATATATATATATATATATATATATATATATATATATATATATATATATATATATATATATATATATATATATATATATATATATATATATATATATATATATATATATATATATATATATATATATATATATATATATATATATATATATATATATATATATATATATATATATATATATATATATATATATATATATATATATATATATATATATATATATATATATATATATATATATATATATATATATATATATATATATATATATATATATATATATATATATATATATATATATATATATATATATATATATATATATATATAAATATATATAAATATATATATATATATATATATATATATATATATATATATATATATATATATATATATATATATATATATATATATATATATATATATATATATATATATATATATATATATATATATATATATATATATATATATATATATATATATATATATATATATATATATATATATATATATATATATATATATATATATATATATATATATATATATATATATATATATATATATATATATATATATATATATATATATATATATATATATATATATATATATATATATATATATATATATATATATACTTCTATTATCTCAAATTTGAATTTTTCGAGTGACTATTCAACAAATTACCTCAGGAGACAGGGGGGAGTTATATATTTTTCTCCTTTTCATACTTACGATTGTTTAAGCACTTAACTAACTTCTGTTTTACTCTCTTTCCTTTTCCTATCCAAAATACTGCTCAGTATCTGTCTTCTGGGCTTCATATAGCTAGGTTTTGTGGGGCGTTTTGCGTGTAAGTGCTGTTCTTCCCCTGTGTCTTTGTTTTCTGGATTAACTTCGTCTCCTTCAAATACAGGAAACGGCTGTTTGACACTCTTGTTGTCATTTCTTGTGAGTTTACACTATCTTCTACATGACCAAGCTGAAGTAATTGTGACAAACACTATCATGGCCAAAGCTTTCAAAGTTTTATTTCATCTATCTAACATATTCTTTCGGGCAAATAATGTATATACTGCAGCTGGAAAGGAAAACAAAGAATCATTCATAGATTCACGTCCTTCATCACTTAACATCTCTCTTGGAATTCTCAAATGTCGAATAATAATCTCGTTGGTGGAGTAGGGGACGAAACATCAATAAAATAAACTCTGCATCTCAACCATGTCTGGGCAGGTGGAGAATCACTTTCTCAAAAATATCCTTCAATAGATATCGCAACAGCTCATCACCTCCCATTAAAATACAAAAATATGGCCTGCATAAAGACACGGTGGAGCAGGCAAAAAATCCTCTCAGAATCCTTCCCCATCATGCTTCCCCAACGGACTTTCCCGCAATTCCACCCATAAAAGCAACACCTTATTATTCCCCCCAGTCAGGCACACCCATTCTCTCCCGCACTCACTGTATCACTTCAAAACACTCACTCCCTTTCTTTCTGTACAACTCCCCTTCTAGTCATTTTTCTATTTACTGCGCATGCGTTTCCCTTCCCCCTTACTCTGAAGGAGTGTGTGTGTAAAACCGCGGTTGATCCGAGGGTCGCATGACTGCATCACCAGTCCCAGGTGCCCCCTCTACTCCCACTAGGGTGTGTTAAGGCGACACAATAACTTCCCCCCCAACGATCTTAGGGAGTGTGTTGATTGGTGATCTCTGGAGGCGTCTCCCTCAACGGCAATAAGACCCCCTTATACCTCCAACAATGGTACGTTATGGCGACACGAAAACCCTCCCCTACCCCAGCACAGTTTCTTAACTCTACTTTTCCCCGCCTGTATAGCGCAAAAAAAGTAAAAACTCATATCTAAATAATCTAAAAAAAAATTTCTTATTCTTCAAAAAGATATGTTATGCACATATTTTAATATCAATTTCTTTATCATAACGACATTAGAAGAACGATCGGTCATTTCTGCCTTTCTTTCGCGAAACAAAACACCTGCGAAAAAAAAGAAAGAACCTTGAAAACGGGTGCAAGGATTTTCTCACTCGATTTCTTACGCTTTAAGAAATTAATATAAAAAAATGATTTTGCACGGACATTAAATCTCTTCAATTAAAATCAATACATTTGCCTGTTTAATGATTAACTTAAGCATTAATACAAATAAATGGAACACCCTTCATATGAAATTTCTCATTATATTATTCAAATTATAAAAAAAATAGAGTTTATTACTGCTCATAGCTACTAGTACAAATTATCCATGTTAGTAATGGGTACAGAAATTTTACTTTTATTAACTTACTAGAGCCACACCCCACATATGCGGGTTGGCTGAGTCCAAGCATAACTAAAAAGTAAAGTGTTGGCATCCGCAGAGCTCAATTTCATTTAATAATTGTCCCATTACTCACTGGATGCAGATCACAAGTACTTAGCTATTTTGGGAAACTGCTTGAAAAACATCACGGCATCAGGCAATGGACTCGAAGGTTTTCCCGCCAAACTCATTCATCCATCTCGGAAAATTGATGAATCGCCACCTTCTTGGTTGGATCCGGCAACATATAGCTTCTGGTAAGGGGCGTTTTCACTCAAAGCCCCGGTCACACTTCGGCGCAGTGTGACGGTGGCGTACATAAAGGGGCTGTTTTTCCTCTTACTGCTGGGAGCCTTGCCAATATGGGAGCGGGGGAGAGTGACTCGTTCTGGTAACATGATACTGTCGAAGATGGAGCTTTCTCTCTCGGCTTTGCAGTCTCGCTGCTTGAAAGCGTCTAGAAGTTTCTTCAACACTCGAACATTTCTTCCATAGATGCATCTATCTGTTTCTTCTGTAAAGACATAGGCATGGATTGATCCTGAGCTGATCACCAGTTGTGGTGGAGTACTTCTCACTCTATGGCTCTTATTTTCACCTTAATTTCTAATATCTTTTTATTGTCCTAGTAGCGTGGTCGGTGATAACAGATAAACATGTTCTTTATGGGTGTTTATTCTAATGTACAAACACTTAATTAATTCCTCAGAACTCCCATTATTATAATAAGGGGATTACTTTGCTCTATGGACAATGACAAGGGAGCTAGTGACCGTTCATATGGCACTGCTGGAGTGCCACAGCCCATCCTCCCGGTTCTTCCACAACCTGTGTCGCTTCACAACTGCCAACTCCCCTACTGCCCCTACCACAGGACTACCTCTGTAAGATGCAGCCCCGTGGTAACAGCAAATGCCCATCAGAGATGCGTCACAATCGCTCGTCACTCATTCCCATTCCTATGTTTGCTTGCTTCCCTCACATCCATCTTCCTATCATTCAGGGCTCTCCTTGCTCCATCCATCAACCCAAACCTAGGCCTCCCTCTAGCATTTCTCCCATCAACTCTTGCATTCATCACATTTTTAAGCAGTCTTTCATCATCCATATTTTCCACAAGGCCAAACCATCTCAGAACATTCATATCTCCTTTGGCTGCAATTCTCTCCTCACACCCGTTCTTGCTCTCACCACTTTATTCCTAACCCTATCCAATCGAGATACACCAATCATATTCCTCAGGCATTTAATCTCAAACACATTTAGTTTCTGTCTGTCACTTACTTTCATACCCCATAACTCTGATCCATACACCACAGTTGGCACAACCACTTTCTCATACAAATCTTTCTTAACATTCATTTCCAACCCTCTTTCTTCATCATTCCTTCCAACGCACCCAACAGTTTAAATCCTTCATTCACTCTGTGACACAAATCTGCTTCCACTCCACCATTTGCAGTTAAACCCAGCCTAAATACTTAAATTGATCGACTTCCTCAAGTGTCTCTCCATTCAACATAACATTCAATTCAGCACCATCCTCATTTCTTGTACACCTCATAACATTACTCTTTCCCACATTTACTCGCAACTTCCTTCTCTCACACACCATTCCAAATTCTGACACTAACCAACACAGCTTCTCCTCTGAATCTGCCATCACCACAGTAACATCTGCAAACAGCAACTGATTAAGCTCCCACTCATTGTCACCCCATCTACCATTCTCAAACCTCGACCTCGCACTCGCTCATTCACCTCTCTTACAACTCCATCAATATACAAATTGAACAGTCATGGTGACATCACACACCCCTGTCTCAGTCCCACACTCACTGGAAACCACTCACTCACTTCATTCCCTACCTTAACACAAGCTCTACTGCTCTCATACAAACTCCTCAATGCATGCAACAATTTACCATTAATTTCATATAATCTCAAAACATTCCACATTGCCTCTCTATCAACTCTATCATATGCTTTCTCCAGATCCAAAAATGCAAAATACACATCCTTACCCTTTGCTAAATATTTCTCACATAACTGCCTAACTATAAAAATCTGATCTACACATCCTCTACCTCTCCTAAAAGCACTCTGCACTTCCGCGATCACATTTTCTGTCATCCCTAATCCTATTAACCAATATCCTACCATACACTTTTCCTACCACACTCAATAAACTTATACCCCTAAAATTACTGCATTCATACACATCTCCTTTACTGTATAGGGGCACTATACAAGCAATCACCCATTCCACTGGCACCAATGACAACATAAAGCATTTATTAAACACTCTCACTAACCATTCCAATGCAGTCACACCCCCTTCTTTCAACATCTCCGCTCTCACACCATCCATGTCAGCTGCTTTACCTGCTTTCGCTTCATACAATGCTCTTTTCACCTCCTCTCTTGTAATCTCTCTCTCATTTTCATCTCCCATTACAGGCACTTGAACATCCCCCACTGCCAGTATAGCTGCCTCTCTATCTTCCTCAACATTCAGCATCACTCAAACTATTCTGCCCATCTTTTCCTTGCATTGTTCCCTCTTAATATCTGTCCATTCACATCTTTCACTATCTCTTCCATCCTCAATCCACACTTCCTTACTCTCTTCACTTCTTTCCAAAATTTCTTTTTATTCTCCTCATATGACCTACTAAAATCCTGTCCCCACCTAACATTTGCCAACCTCTTCTCTTCCTCTACCCTTCGCTTGGTTTCCACATTTTTCTCCCTATATCTTTCATACTTCTCCCTCCTTTTACACTGCAGCCATTCCTCAAAAGCCTTCTTTTTTTCTTCCACCTTCCTTTTCACCCCTTCATTCCACAACTCGACGCCCCTCCTCATACCACCTCCAATAAACCTCTTTCCACACACATCACTAGCATGTCCCACAAAACATTCTTTCATCAACCTCCATTCCTCCTCTAACTCTCCTCCCTAACTTCTCTTTCTTTCACCATGCCATATGCCACTTTCAACCCGTCCTGATTTTCCTGTCTCTTCTTTGGCTTTTTCAACTCTTCCACCTTCACCATTTCCCTTCTACATCCCCCCATTCTATTACCCCAATCTTTTGCTACTACCACTTTTGCTTCAATCAAAAAATAATCAGACATCCCAGCAGCCACACCCCTAAATGCATGCACATCTTTCACTCTACCAATCATGCTCTTTGCTACCAACACATAATCCATCAATAATCTTTCATTCACTCTTCCATTTGCCACTCTCATCCATGTATTCTTATTTATTAACTTCTTCTTGAAAAAACTATTACCTATCACCAACTCTTGCTACACACATATCTAACAATCTCTCGCCACTCTGATTCCCATCTGGTACCCCATGCTTTCCTACAACACCTTCTCTCTCTCCATCACCAACTCTGGCATTCAAGTCACCCAACACAACTACATAGTTCCTTCTACTCAGACCATCCACACACCTAGTTAACTCATTCCAGAATTCATCCCACTCTTCCTCACTTCTCTCACATCCTGGCCCATACGCACTAACAAAAGCCTAACATTCTCTACCTATCCAAGCCCTCACCCACATCAGCCTCGATGACACTTCCTTCCATTCCACTACCTTATTTACCATCCATTCACTCAGCAATAATGCCACACCTTCTCTCGCTCTTCCCCTTTCAACCCCAGACACCCCACCTGTCACATCACCAAATGCCACTTCTCCTTTTCCTTTCATCTTCGTCTCACACAATGTCAATACATCCATCCTCCTCCTACCAAACATATATCCAATCTCACATCTTTTGCTCTCTATCGTACTACAACCACGCACATTTAGACACCCCAAAAACTAGCTTTTGGGGAGAAGTTATTCCCCCCTCTACTCCCCTTCTTATTTTGACGTTTCGCAGGAGGTTAATACAAGGGGGGGGGGATTCCTAGTCCCCTCGCCCCGTCCATTTTTAGTCACCTCTTACGACACTCAGGGAATACGTTGGGGCTATTCTTTGATGCAGTGCCCGCCACCACAGCATGATAATAATAATAACAATAATAATAAATAATAATAATAATAATAATAATAATAATAATAATAATAATAATAATAATAATAATAATAATAATAATAATAATAATAATAATAATAATGATACTAATAATAATAATATTAGTAATAATAATAATAATAATAATAATAATAATAATAATAATAATAATAATAAAATAATAATAATAATAATAGTAATAATAATAATAATAATAATAATAATAATAATAATAATAATAATAATAATAATAATAATAATAATAATAATAATAATAATAATAATAATAATAATAATAATAATAATAATAAAAATAATTACCGAATTTCATTAGCCACTTTTCTGACCACTCATGCTGGCCATTTAGGTCTTCCTGGAGCTCTCTACCATAGTTTTTATCACTTATTTCTTTTTCACAATCTCTGCATCATTTACAAAAGTATTCCAAAATGAGCTTACAGATTCCGGAAGGGCATTTTCAAATGCAAGGAAAAAAAGGGGCCCAGAGACTGAATCCTTTGGAACCCACGACTATCCCTTCTCCAGTAACACACTGAGTGCCTCATTCACACCCTCTGTTCCCTGCTTTCTAAGCAAGTTTTTATCGATTCCAAGACATATCATTCTATTCTTGCCATTACTTGCAACTTCTTGAAAAATCTCCAATCTGGGACCGTATCAAATGCCTTCTGAAAATCTCAGAATATGTAATCTTCCCAGCCATCTCTTTCTTGTAAGATCTGGCTTACCTCATTATAAAATTACAATAAGTTTGTTACTGCTGGTCTGCCTTCTCCGAAGCCATGTGTGATTACCTAATTGTGATTACCTAATTGTGTTTACGGGAAAGAGCCCAAAGCTCGTAACTTCCCGTCTCCTGATCGGTTCCATTTTAGACTTAGTGATACTTATCATACCTGTCCTTAAAACTATGGATTGAGATAGCATTAACTACCTCCTCGCTTAGCGAATTCCAATTATCAACTACTCTTACACTGAAAAAGTATTTCCTTACATCCTGCAAAGAAGTTTTCTTACGAAGCTTCAAACTATGACCTCTAGTTCTAGAGCCAGTGTTCGTGTATGTGTGTATGTGTATGTTGTGTCGTATGTGCGTGTATGTGCGATTTTTCTCTACCATACTATGCCTAAAATAGGCGTATATGAAGTACTTCAAACAAAGAAAAAATATCTGGTTCAGGCATTTCTGGTAAACATATAACTCACATGCAAAAGTCAGCTCATATATGCTTTCATACATAAAATATTGTCTTTTCTTTATAGTCCTGAATATAAAATTCTAAGTAAAATATCAGCGTAAAAATACAGACCTGCATAAGAAGCTTCCCTTATGCCACTTTGTATTTGTCTACATATGTATAAAGTACGAACGAAGACACGATTATAATACATAAACTGGTTCATGATATATGAAATACAATATCTATAATGAATGAAGCTTTGACATATATGACTTTCCTAGCAATTCTTCACACTCAATGTGTGATTACCTAATTGTGATTACCTAATTGTGTTTACGGGAAAGAGCCCAAAGCTCGTATCTTCCCGTCTCCTGATCGGTTCCATTTTTAGACTTAGTGATACTTATCATACCTGTCCTTAAAACTATGGATTGAGATAGCATTAACTACCTCCTCGCTTAGCGAATTCCAATTATCAACTACTCTTACACTGAAAAAGTATTTCCTTACATCCTGCAAACAAGTTTTCTTCCGAAGCTTCAAACTATGACCTCTAGTTCTAGAGCCAGCCATATCGAAATATCGATCCCTATCCACTCTATCATAACCATGAAGGAATTTAAAGACTGTCACCATATCCCCCCTTACTCTTCTAGCTTCGAGTGATGGCAAGTCTAATTCCCTCAGCCTCTCATCATAACCGAGATTGCGTATTTCTGGCACCAGTTTCGTGGCATGTCTTTGAACTTTTTCAAGCTTAGCTATGTGCTTTTTCAAGTGCGGATTCCAAAAGGGGGCTGCATATTCGAGTTTTGGCCTCACATAGGTTACATAAATATTTCTGAACATTTCCTTGTCCATGTGCCTGAAGGCTACCCTTACGTTTGATAAGAATGCATATGCTGCCCTTACTACGCCATTTATATGTATTTCTGGAGACAAATCTGCCAGTATGTTTACTCCTAGATCTCTCTCATTTTCTGTCTCTTGAAGTTGTACTCCAGCCACCGAGTAGTCAAGCTTGGGCCTTCTTGCACTTGTACCCATTCTCATTACCTTACATTTTGAGGTATTGAATTTCATTAGCCACTTTTCTGACCACTCATGCAGATTATTTAGATCCTCCTGAAGTTCTCTACCATTGTTCTCGTTTTTTACTTTCTTCACAATCTTTGCATCATCTGCAAACATATTCATGAATGAATTTACAGACTCTGGTAGGTCATTTACATATACAAGGAACAAAAGTGGCCCTAAAACTGAACCCTGTGGAACTCCACTACTAACTCTTCTCCATTCAGACACTGAGTGTCTTACTCTAACCCTCTGTTCCCTTCCTTCTAAGTAAGTTTTTATCCATTCCAAGACATTTCCACCTATTCTAGCCATTGCTTGCAGCTTCCTAATAAGTCTCCCATGTGGAACAGTGTCAAACGCTTTCTGGAAGTCTAGGAATATGCAATCTGCCCAGCCCTCTCTTTCCTGTAAGATTTGGCTTACCTCATCATAAAATTCTAATAAGTTTGTTACTGTTGATCTTCCTTCTCTGAAGCCATGTTGCCTCACTGACAAAAAGTTGAAGGATTCCAAGTGAAGAGAGATATGTTTCCTTAGTAGTTTCTCCATAAGTTTGCAAACTATGCTGGTCAAGGAAACTGGCCTATAGTTCAGAGCCGTATCCCTCCTTCCCTTTTTGAAGATAGGTATCACATTTGCTTGTTTCCAGCATCTTGGAATCTCCCCCGACTCCAGTGACTCCTTAAATATGATACTTAGTGCCACTGATATTGTGTTTGCGCATTTTTTAAGCACATGAGGGGATATGTCATCAGGATCTGTAGCTTTATGAACATCTAAATCCATCAGCGCTTTGCATACCTCTGTGGCTGTAAGGTTGATGTTCTCTAGTACCGGCCCTTGAGCTTCTATCACTGCAATCTGAGGGGGTGGGGTATTTTCTACTGTAAATACTGACTGAAACTCCTTGTTCAATTCTTTGCAGATCTCTTCGTCCGTCTCAGTGATGCTTCCATCCGCTCTCTTTAGCCTTAAAACCTGTTCTTTTACCTTCAGTTTTCCTCTGATAAAGCTGTGGAAAAGCTTGGGATTTTCTTTAGCCTTCCTGGTGATGTCCCTCTCATAATCTCTCTCTGCCTCTCTCCTTTTACTTAGGTAGTCATTTCTTGCTCTTTTGTAGGTTTGCCAGGCATT
>JAXCGZ010011613.1:35000-40000 GCA_037179515.1 Halocaridina rubra | reverse complement strand
CGCATTCACCACGATCCACATACACA
Organism: Halocaridina rubra; assembly: GCA_037179515.1. Taxonomy (NCBI): domain Eukaryota; kingdom Metazoa; phylum Arthropoda; class Malacostraca; order Decapoda; family Atyidae; genus Halocaridina; species Halocaridina rubra. Next base: position 39,974 of record JAXCGZ010011613.1, on the reverse strand, counting down.
CCTTAACCACTCCTCTCAGCTCCTTGAGGATAGAGGGTTGCCACGTCTCCCCCCCTTCCACCCTGCTTGGGTCACCCACAAGGTAGGTGAGAAAGGGAATTCTACAAAGAGGCCCGACAGCCGCAGCTGGTTTACCCCAGCCGCTTCATCAAATGGCAACTCCCCTCACACACGTCCACCACAGTTCACTGAGCTAGCAGGTGCGAGCAATCCCTTTGGGACACATCATATATGCACAATCTTCCTCCACTCATTCCTATCTCTTCCACGCACTCTTTCCTGTTCCACTGACATTCCACGTGCGTTCAGTGCTCTTTTCTCGCCATCCATCCATCTCATTCTAGGTCTCCCTCTTAACCTAACTCCAATCACTTCTGCACTCCACACTCTCTTCACGAATCATTCATTACTCATCCTTTCCATGTGTCCAAACCATCTCAACACTTTCTGATCTAACCTATCCGACAGTTTTATTTCAACACCAGTTCTCTGCCTGACATCCTCATTTCTTACTCTATCCATTCTAGACACACCAATCATACCTCTCAAACACCTCATCTCCTTTACATTCAACTTGTTCCTTTCATCATCTCTTGCATTCCAAGTCTCTGCTCCATACAATGCTGTCGGCACAATCACACCTTCATATATCCTTCTCTTTGCATTCATTCCCAAATATCTATTTCTCAATACACTTTTCAACCCGGCTAGACATTTACTAGCTTCCAACACTCTGTGACTTACCTCTATATCCACTCATCCACTCCTTGATACATGTGACCCCAGATACTTAAAACTCAACTTCTTCAAGCAACTCCCCATTCACTCCTACATCTAATCTGCCAACTACTCCTCGTGCATCTCATGACTTTACTATTACTAATATTCACGCGCAACTTCCTTCTCTCACACACACTAATAAACTCAGTCTCCAAATGATTCAATTCATTTTCAGTATCAGCCACCAGTACAGTATCATCCGCAAATAGCAACTGACTCAATTTCCACAACCTTCCCTCCTCATCCACTAGTTCCAAGCCTCTGTCTAATACTCTTTCATTTACTTCCCTTACCACTCCATCCATATACACATTAAGCAACCATGGTGACATTACACAACCTTGACGTAACCAAACATTTATCTCAAACCATCACTCGTATCATCCCCAACTCTCATGCATGCTCTACTATTCATGTAAAAACTCTTCACCGCATTCAACAAACTTCCACTTATTCCATACAGTTGCAACACCCTCTACAACCCCTCTCTATGTACCTTGTCATATTCTTTCTCTAAATCCATAAAAGTCCAAATAGTGTCCTTACCTTTCTCCAAGAACTTCTCACACACCTGTCTTACCGCAAACACCTGATCCACACATCCTCTTCCTTTCCTGAACCCACACTGTTCTTCCCCAATCAATCTCTCAGTTCCTTTCCTAATTCTCTCGATTAACACTCTTCCATACACCTTACTAACTACCGTCAGCAAACTAATTCCCCTAAAACTACTACACTCATACTTATCTCCCTTCCCTTTGTAAAGTGGAACTACACATGCACTCCTCCAATCAACTGGGACCCTACCTTTCCTGAAACATACATTCAACAACCTAACCATCCATTCTACTAATGCCTCCCCACCTTTTGACAAGCATTCAGCATGACACCCATCTATCCCTGGTGCTTTACCTGCTTCCGTTGCTCTCAATGCTAAATATACCTCCTCTTTTGTTATTTCTCTATCATTCTCATCGCCTAACATTGGCATTCTCCATTCGTTTTCCACAGCCACAATCTCTGCCTCTCTATCATCTTCCTCATTTAACATGTTCTTGAAATATTCAGCCCATCTCTCTCTCACCTTTATTTCATCCACTAGCAATTTCCGATCTGCTCCTTTCACTCTCTCCTCCCTACCACATTCACCTTTCCTCACAATTTTTACTTCCTTCCAAAACATCTTTTTATTCCTTTCAAAATTCTCAGACAAGCATCTGCCTCACTTTACATCTGCTTCTCTCTTTGCCCCCCTCACCACGTGCTTTGCTAACCTCCTCTTTGCACAATACCTTTCATACGTCTCTACATTACCTACCTGCAACCATACCTTGTAAGCCTGCTTCTTCTCAGCCACTACTGCACTCACCTGCTCATTCCATCATTCACTACCTCCTTTTACTTCCACCAGTTAGTCTCCTTCCACACACTGCCTTGGCACATTTCATAACCTCCTCCTTGAAACAGCCTCATTCTTCTTCCACTACATTCCACATATTTCTCACACTAGCCTTATACTCACAGTCTTTCTCTTTCTTATACAATTCATTCACCTTTAGCACCTCTCTTCTTCTCTCGCTTTCCTCTTTCTCCACTTTTCTCCCACTCTCACTCTACTTTCCAATAAATAATGGTCAGATATTCCACCACTAGCTCCTGTAAATACATTCACATCCAATACTCTTCCAATCACCCTCCTGTTCACCAAAACATAATCCATTAATGCTCTGTCAACTATTCTTCCATTATTCACTCTGACCCATGTATACTTGTGCACATCCTTCATTTTAAATACAGTATTAGAAATCAACAACTCTCTCTCAATGCACATTTTTATAATTTTCTCTCCATTCTCATTCCTACCAGGTACTCCATGCTTCCCAATTACACCATCCACTGGCTCATTCCCTACTTCTAGCATTTCAATCTCCCATCAACACCACATTCACATTCATTCCCAAGTCTTCCAAACACTCGTTCAATTTCATCCAAAATTCTTCTCTTTCTACCTCACTTCTTTCACTGCCAGGGCCATATGCACTCACAAACACCCAAGCCTCCCATCCCAGCCTCATTTTAGCCACTATTATTCGAGAAGATACTTCGATCCATTCTACCACACACTTATTCATCTCTTCACATAATAACAGAGCCACTCCCTCTCTTCCTCTACCCCCTCTCAACTCCAGACACTCTACCTACCACTCTCCCAAATGTCACCTCACCATTCCCTTTTATCTTAGTTTCGCTCAGTGCAAGTACATCTATCTTTCTCTCCACAAACATACTCCCTATCACCTCCCTCTTACTTTCATTTACACCACAATCACGCATATTCAGAGACCCAATTATTAGGTTTCTGGCTGGATCTCTCCTGCCAGAATACCCCCCATCTCTTGGCTACTAGTAGGAAGTAAAATACAGAGGAGGGGATTTCCAGTTCCCCGCTCCGCCCCATTTAGTCGACTTTTACGACACGCAGGGGAACACCGAGAAAGTATTCTTAAATCCCCCTCCCTCATACAAATATGAAAAATTCTCTTAGTAAGTTCAAAAGTGCCCTTAATGGTTATAGTAAAAATGGGGAAAACATTAGAAATTAAAATTGACCTGCTGATTTGAAGAATAAGAATTATAAAGAGTTTTGGAAAGAGGTTCATATGGCTTAAACCTCAAACAGTGATACTCAGCAAAGCACAGATAATGAATCCAACCCAAAGGTTACAGCTGAAATTTTTTCTTTGAAATACAAGAGCAGTACTGGGTAAATATATGAAGGTGTATCCGACCATAAAATTGCTGCCGTCGCTTGAGAGGAGTTTAGCCTTTAAAGATAGTACTACATATGAGATATTTAAAGTGATAAGTTCAATTAAACACAGTTTAGGTTATGACGGTATGCATTCTAATTATTTGAAATATTGATTCATGGTGTGCGTTAAAATTTTAGAAAAAATATTTTCATCTAGCATTAATGTCTATTTTCCTCCTGATCTCCTAAGAGGTATGATGACACAGTTTGGTGATTTGAATAACTCCGATAAATCCAGACCAGTAATGCCATCTGTAGTTCTTTTTAAACTGTTTGAATATTGTTTATTGCTTAAAATGGATCTATCTATCTATATACATTAGCCATATTTCCCCTAATAAGGGGGTGGCTGAGTCGAAGAAAAATACCTTGACAATTCGGGAAGAAATATACAGAGGAGGGGATTCCCAGTCCCCTCGCTCTGTTCCATTTAGGCGACTTTTACGACACGCAGGGGAACATGGAGGAAGCATTCTTACCCCCCTTCCTCAGGGGAGTAAAAAGTAAATGGCTTTGTAAAATGAATGACAGGCAAGATGGATTTAAATTACACAAATTCTAATTCTAATGTATATGCTTGTTTCATCGATATATTCAATATATTCCTTCTATATATGTACAAATTCTTAAATATGTTTACTGTAATCAAATGGCTAATGTACGGTTTAGGTCTCATATTTCAAAAGAATGGAAGAATTACAATGGGATCTGACAAGGAGAAGTTTTATAAAATTTATTGTTTTCAATTTGCATTGATTCCCTGATAACACGTCTGTTGTAATTTGAGTATTATAATGTCTAATGTAAAATATCTTATGCTGATGATATTGTACAACTAGCCTCATCAGCTACAAGTCTTCGGGTATAAATTAAAAACAACATATAATGATGCAAATAAGTTAGATTTGTAGTTTAATGAGTTAAAATCTAAATATAATTAATTTTAGTCCCAATCGTCGTAAAACTATTGAGAAATTCTAGACATGAGTAATCCACCCCCACTCACCTTTGTTGACAGTTATAAATATTTTGTTTTTTTTTCAGATATGAGTAATCCACCCCCACTCACCTTTGTTGACAGTTATAAATATTTTGGATTTTTCAGATATGAATAATCCACCCCCACTCACCTTTGTTGACAGTTATAAATATTTTGGATTTTTCAGATATGAGTAATCCACCCCCACCCACTTTTTTTTGACAGTTATAAATAATTTTGGGTTTACAATTAATACTTTAGCTAAGGGAGATGATATTAATCGCTCTATTAGCTCTTTTTATAAGGAATTTAATGGCATATTAAGAAAATGTAACTCTGCAAATATAGGAAAAAACTTATTTTTACTTAGAACTGCTTGTATGCAACTTTATGGGCTGGTTTG
>JAXCGZ010011613.1:25000-30000 GCA_037179515.1 Halocaridina rubra | reverse complement strand
TTATGACCACTCATGCAGACTATTTAGATATTACTGGGGTTCTCTACCATTGTTCTCGTTTCCTACTTTCTTCACAATCTTTGCATCATCTGCAAACATATTCAAGAATGAATTTACAGACTCTGGTAGATCATTTACATATACAAGGAACAAAAGTGGCCCTAAAACTGAACCCTGTGGAATCCACTACTAACTCTTCTCCATTCAGACACTGAGTGTCTTACACTAACCCTCTGTTCCCTTCCTTCTAAGTAAGTTTTTATCCATTAAAAGACATTTCCACCTATTCTAGCCATTGCTTGCAGCTTCCTAATAAATCTCCCATGTGGAACAGTGTCAAACGCTCTCTGGAAATCTAGGAATATGCAATCTGCCCGGCCCTCTCTTTCCTGTAAGATTCGGCTTACCTCAACATAAAATTCCAAAAAGTTTGTTACTCTTGATTTACCTTCTCCGAAGCCATGTTGCCTCACTGACACAAAGTTGAAGGATTCCAAGTGAAGAGAGATATGTTTCCTTAGTAGCTTCTCCATAACTTTGCAAACTATGCTGGTCAAGGAAACTGGTCTATAGTTCAGAGCCGTATCCCTCCTTCCCTTTTTGAAGATAGGTATCACATTTGCTTGTTTCCAGCATCTTGGAATCTCCCCCGACTCCAGTGACATTTTAAATATGATACCCAGTGCCACTGATATTGAGTTTGCGCATTTCTTAAGTACATGAGGGGATATGTCATCAGGACCTGTAGCTTTATGAACATCTAAATCCATCAGCGCTTTGCATACCTCTGTGGCTGTAAGGTTGATGTTCTTTAATACCGGCCCTTGAGCTTCTATCTCTGCAATCAGAGGGGGTGGGGGTACTACTGTAAATACTAACTGAAACTCCTTGTTCAATTCTTTGCAGATCTCTTCATCCGTCTCAGTGATGCTTCCATACGCTCTCTTTAGCCTTAAAACCTGTTCTTTTACCTTCAGTTTTCCTCTGATAAAGCTGTGGAAAAGTGTGAGATTTTCTTTAGCCTTCCAGGTGATGTCCCTCTCATAGTCTCTCTCTGCCCCTCTTCTTTTACTTAGGTAGTCATTTCTTGCTCTTTTGTAGGTTTGTCAGGCATTTGTTTTTTCTCCTCCTATACCTTTTCCACCATTTGTCTCTCCACTCCTTAGCTCTTTTACACTCATTATCGAACCATTTCTCTCTTGTGTATATGTGTATATATATGTAATTATGATTTGATAACCTTTTTTGATCATTAGACAAGAATTGTACGTCTTTTTGTTTTACCGTTGCAAGTTCAGTATGGTATTTTATGCTTTAAATGTTTTTATTAATGTATTTTATTTTCATAGAGCTTTTTGAAAACTATTGTGATCATTACATATTTATGTAATGTATTTCTTTTTATTTTCTTTAGACTGTAATAATGACTGTTTAGTTATAAGTGTATTTTAGCATACTTGTCAATGGCAGGGGAGGAGATACTTGTTTGACCCATTTTATTTGTATGACTGAGTGTTTTGCTAGATCTGCTTGGAATTTAGTCATGGTATAAGTACATATTTTTGTAATTTTTATGTAATGTATCTCATTATGTATTTTTTATGAGTGTCTGGGCACGAGAAAATACCAAGACAAAGGAAAATAAAAAGGTTAAGGACATGGCAGAGACGAGGTAATGTCACACAAAGGAAAACGACATACAGAAAAATTAGTCAAAGTACAGAGGACCCAGAGATATGGAGGACTAGTCTCTGAAATGACGATAGAACTGCTTTTTGAAGGATGATAAGTCATAAGAATTAGGAAAGACAGAAGGAGGAAGAGAGTTCCAGAGTCTGGAGGTAGATGGGAAGAAGCAGTCGTTGCACCGACCAATTCCCGAGCTACAAAACTCCACACAGTACCTGTGAGATGAGGCTGCTTGGCGAGTGTTACACGACCTCGACAGTGGGGGAGGGATGCAACTCGCCAACTCATCAGAGCAGCGATGGAAGTAGTAGCGATAGAAAAGAGAAAGGGAAGATACGTTACGGCTATGAGAGAGAGAGAGAATCCAGATTAGAAGTAAGAGAAGGATCATTAATGAGTCTGACTGCCTTAGAATCAAACCTATCAAGGAGATAGAAATAAGCTATAGTAAAGTAAAATATCTATCTATCCATCTATCTATCTATCTATCTATCTATCTATATACAGTAAGTTTTACAGCATAATAACAGACTCAGTTGAAGCTAGCATGATGGAAGAATTGCACTAAATGATTCAAAAGAGAAATCAACTATAGTTTCAATAGGGCAAGACGAGAATATTGCAAATGGAAGGATGAATAAGGCCTTCTCTCTCCTTCCTATATTTGAAGAGGCAAGCTCTTCGACGGGGGAATTTTCTTGGGCGTAAGGCTAAAAAATTATATTATCCTCGTAATTATTATGCGTCGTATACTACAGCCACTGGCACAGATATAAAAATCAACTCAAGAGTCATTTCCAAACCCAACTCAACAGAGAAGATTAGTGTCAGAAAAGGAATCTGGCCAACAACTCTAAGTGAATCCAACATTAATCTCATAATGGCTATTGATATATATATATATATATATATATATATATATATATATATATATATATATATATATATATATATATATATATATATATATATATATATATATATATATATATATATATATATATATATATATATATATATATATATAGATCCTACAGTGATCAGACAAGAAGGAGATTCATTACAGGTCAAATGACAAAGGGAAGACATCCGAAAGGTTAGGATTCCTCTTCCCTTGGAATTTGTATTCTGGACGCAAAGTGACAAGAAATAAAATTGAAGATTGGGCGGGAGGGCAAAGTCTCCTTTCCCGTCTGTTCAGTTGCCACATTTTGTCAACATACAGCCATTAGAAATAGAAAATTTAAAGTATAAGAAAAAGACAGATGTGAAAATCCACCCTACTCCTCCACCCTCTTGAATGCATACACAGTCTGAATTCTAATGGCTCCTTGCACAGCTTCTCTACACCAGAGCCACAGGATACTATGAAAGAAGGAAAAAGATAAGAAGTGTCGCGGGTGTGGATATCTCTAAGCGTACGCCACGAATTGTGTGAGGTCAGTAAAGGAAAATCATTTACACATAGCTAGGCTTCCATAGCGGCAATACTCATCATCCCGCAGTTCTCATAACACAAAACCAAAAAAATACCTACAAGCAATTTCAAAATTTTAGGTATGTGTGTTATAGGTAATGATGATTCACTGCTCTGATTAAATGCATCGGAATTCTAATAAATAAAACTGGAACACTCACACGTCCATTCGTTTACACACACACACACACACACACACACACACACACACACACACACACACACAGGCAGATTTGTCTCCAGAAATACATATAAATGGCATAGTAAGGGCAGCATATGCATTCTTATCAAATGTAAGGGTAGCCTTCAGGCACATGGACAAGGAAATGTTCAGAAATATTTATGTAACCTATGTGAGGCCAAAACTCGAATATGCAGCCCCCTTTTGGAATCCGCACTTGAAAAAGCACATAGCTAAGCTTGAAAAAGTTCAAAGACATGCCACGAAACTGGTGCCAGAAATACGCAATCTCAGTTATGATGAGAGGCTGAGGGAATTAGACTTACCATCACTCGAAGCTAGAAGAGTGAGGGGGGATATGGTGACAGTCTTTAAATTCCTTCACGGTTATGATAGAGTGGATAGGGATCGATATTTTGATATGGCTGGCTCTAGAACTAGAGGTCATAGTTTGAAGCTTCGTAAGAAAAGTTCTTTGCAGGATGTAAGGAAATACTTTTTCAGTGTAAGAGTAGTTGATAATTGGAATTGGCTAAGCGAGGAGGTAGTTAATGCTATCTCAATCCATAGTTTTAAGGACAGGTATGATAAGTATCACTAAGTATAAAATGGAACCGATCAGGAGACGGGAAGATACGAGCTTTGGGCTCTTTCCCGTAAACACAATTAGGTAATCACACTTAGGTAATCACACACACACACACACACACACACACACACACACACACACACACACACACACACACACACACACATAATCAAAATTGAAAAATCTGCGTAAGGAGTATAATCATTATCTTGAGCTCCTAAAGATGCTGTTTTACGGCTGTTTACATCTGATGATGCAATAACTGCGTAAAATCAATTGACATCGACTATCACACCTGTTCAGAAAGATAGCAAAAGAATATTTTAGTTGTTTTATCTAATCATGTGCTTATATTCCAAGAGGGAAAAGAATATTGTTAGTTCAGGGATTGGGCTACGCCTGAAAATCAAAGGCTGAGGAAGGAATAGGTTTTGGCTTTAGTCCCCAAGCCCAGGAGTCAAATATCTTAAAACTGCCAATATCTTCTCTTCCATTGGCTTTCAATTTTTTTTTTTTATATCAGATTCTGAAGAAATGAAAGAACAGAAAACTATCCCCCTCTATAAGGATTTAATCAGTTTCTCTCTCTCTCTCTCTCTCTCTCTCTCTCTCTCTCTCTCTCTCTCTCTCTCTCTCTCTCTCTCTCTCTCTCTCTCTCTCTCTCTCTCTCTCTCTCTCTCTCTCTCTCTCTCGAAGGCACGGCCAAAGGCCCAACATTAAATGGCTATCTGTCGAAAACGGTGGGTAAAAAATTGGTGCCCATATCTCAGGCACAGTTAAAGACGTCTGAGAGATGGAATGAGAGCCAATATGTGGAAAAGAATTACGCAGGGTCACTATTCTATCTATTTTTGCCTTCATTTAAGGTACTGTACAAGAAAACTCTATTTCTTGTATATTCTTGTGCTTTGACAAACAAATGCATTATAGTCACCAAGTAAACAAAAGATTATTATCGGTGCTGATTGTTTACAAGTTTCTTCTTTTATATTTGAGGACTTGAGCACAAAACGATGAAATTTCACTTGAAGTCTCCCACACCTCAAAGATGTATGTATAAAGGG
>JAXCGZ010011613.1:0-15000 GCA_037179515.1 Halocaridina rubra | reverse complement strand
CAACTTCAAGAGACAGAAAATGAGAGAGATCTAGGAGTAAACATACTGGCAGATTTGTCTCCAGAAATGCATATAAATGGCATAGTAAGGGCAGCATATGCATTCTTATCAAATGTAAAGGTAGCCTTCTGGCACATGGACAAGGAAATGCTCAGAAATAATTATGTAACCCATGTGAGGCCAAACTCGAATATGCAGCCCCCTTTTGGAATCCGCACTTGAAAAAGCACATAGTTAAGCTTGAAAAAGTTCAAAGACATGCCACGAAACTGGTGCCAGAAGTACGTAGTCTCAGTTATGATGAGAGGCTGAGGGAATTAGACTTACCATCACTCGAAGCTAGAAGATTGAGGGGGGGATGTGGTGACAGTCTTTAAATTCCTTCATGGTTATGATAGAGTGGATAGGGATCGATATTTTGATATGGCTGGCTCTAGAACTATAGGTCATAGTTGAAGCTTCGTAAGAAAGCGTCTTTGCAGGATGTAAGGAAATACTTTTTCAGTGTAAGACTAATTGATAATTGGAATTCACTAAGCGAGGAGGTAGTTAATGCTATCTCAATCAATAGTTTTAAGGACAGGTATGATAAGTATCACTAAGTAGAAAATGGAATTGATCAGGAGACGGGAAGATACAAGCATTGGGCTCTTTCCCGTAAACACAATTAGGTAATCACTATTAGGTAATCACATATATTTCACCCCACGCGAACATGCACTCCCACCTGCATTCGTGTGCATACACATGCACACATATGCACACGCATATATATATATATATATATATATATATATATATATATATATATATATATATATATATATATATATATATATATATATATATATTATATATATATATATACACACACACTTTCATTGTAGGCTAGAAAGCGGGTCACAGGTGGTGGATTGTGAATAGCCAACAGATATGTTGATTAGCTGCGAAATAAGCTGGCAATAGTCAGACGAATAAGCAGTCCCGAACCAACAGCGGAAATAATAACAGACGGAGTAGTAGAAGGGGTGACACCTTTTTACAAATAAAATGCTCCAAGTCTAAGACGATATCGTGACAAGGCGAATATGTGCCGCCTTCATTTAAGCACAGTCACTACTGCCTTGTAGGAAGCCTATTTAGGCAAAGGTTAGGTCTGCAACCGATAATTGCAGCATGGAAGAGAACTGGAACCCTCACCACGTAACATCCAAGAACTAACCATGGAAAGTCAGACAGAAGCATGGCGATTCATGGTGGCCCACGTCCGAGCGGATGCGGCACAGTGGTAATGTAAGGTTATATACACACATACACATTTAGACAAACCGGCAAGAGCAAACCTATAAAAAAGGAAAACTTAAAATAAAATAAAATTAATTAACTTAAAAAATTAAAAATACATGTGCATGTAAACAATTACATATCCATACACATGTACACCCACACATACAAGCATACAAAATAAATACAGCACACCATATAATGGAATAGGAATATGGAAGGATAAGAAAAGGAAAGACTAAAAGCCCTTCCCCTCACTACCCTTCAAATTATGTGCATTAAAGAGAATTACGTTAGCTTAATCCATTATTATTTTTATTATTATCATTATTATTGTTATTATTGCTATTATTATTACTATTATTATTATTATTATTATTATTATTATTATTATTATTATTATTATTATTATTATTATTATTATTATTATTATTGTTATTATTATTCATTATTATTATTATTATTATTATTATTGTTATTATTATTATTATTATTATTATTATTATTATTATTATTATTATTATTATTATTATTATTATGATTATTATTATTATTATTATTAATGTATTATTATTATTATTATTATTATTATTATTATTATTATTATTATTATTATTATTATTATTATTTTTATTATATTAGTATTATCATTATTAATACCATTATCATCATTACCATAGCTCTTGTATATAGATATAGTTACGAATCAAAAGTAGTAATTCTTGATACATACACACACACACACACATACATATATATATATATATATATATATATATATATATATATATATATATATATATATATATATATATATATATATATATATATATATATATATATATATATATATATATATATATATATATATATATATATATATATATATATATATATATATATATATATATATATATATATATATATATATATATATATATATATATATATATATATATATATATATATATATATATATATATATATATATATATATATATATATATATATATATATATATATATATATATATATATATATATATATATATATATATATATATATATATATATATATATATATATATATATATATATATATATATATATATATATATATATATATATATATATATATATATATATATATATATATATATATATATATATATATATATATATATATATATATATATATATATATATATATATATATATATATATATATATATATATATATATATATATATATATATATATATATATATATATATATATATATATATATATATATATATATATATATATATATATATATATATATATATATATATATATATATATATATATATATATATATATATATATATATATATATATATATATATATATATATATATATATATATATATATATATATATATATATATATATATATATATATATATATATATATATATATATATATATATATATATATATATATATATATATATATATATATATATATTATATATATATATATATATATATATATATATATATATATATATATATATATATATATATATATATATATATATATATATATATATATATATATATATATATATATATATATATATATATATGTATATATATATATATATATATATATATATATATATATATATATATATATATATATATATATATATATATATATATATATATATATATATATATATATATATATATATATATATATATATATATATATATATTATATATATATATATATATATATATATATATATATATATATATATATATATATATATATATATATATATATATATATGAGCCTCTGAGGAAGGGGGGATGGTATACTTCCTCCGTGTTCTCCGGCGTGTCATAAGAGTTGGCTAAATGGGACAGAGCGAAGGACCTCTGAATCCCCTTCTCTGTACTTTCTCTTATAAAAAAGTCAGAGTATTATTTTTTTACTCAGCCACTCTGCTTTTAAGGGGCAAAATGGCTTGTATAGGTTGGCCATGGTGCCAGCCGCTCGTTGAAAGTATAGGACTGAAGGTTAATGGGATGCAACTAGGACAGGTTCAGACAGTTCCGGGTTGAGTCTTCCTTCAGGATGGTTCTTTCCTCATGCCTATATCTACACTGAATAATCTGGTGTAGTCATTGCACATCTCTTGCTATTCCATTACATTTGACAAGTCACAACATTCCCCACATCTGTCTCTCTTCCTTTCTTTTTTCTTCACATTTGTTACCATTTATGGAAGATCCATAGCTAATGGCCCACTGTATCCGGCATAGAGGGGTGTGAAGAATCTCCGGGGATCATGTTGACTCCACCATTGGCTTGAGGGCAGACACGCCTGGTGATAGTAATGGTTCTGCCCTTAACCTTGCACCTCCCAATAGATCTGATTCTTTCACTCTCCTCTATTCTAACGTTCTTGGGCTGAACTCTAATCTTTTGTCTCTGGAACAGCACTTGGGCATTTTCCTCCCTAACCTCCAAATCCTATCTGAAACCCAGCTGTCTATACATGCTTCCACTGACCCATTTCAAATCTCTCACTATAATCTGTATGGTAGTTTTCGTTCCAAAGGTGGGGTCTGTGCGTACTGCAACATTAACACTCCTACTGCGAGGCTCATGTACCTTGAATTTCCTGACTTTGATGTTCTCTGGCTAAAAGTCTATCTCTCCACTACCACTATCTTCCTTTGCTTCTGCTACTGTTCTCCAAACTTCACCGAGTTTGTGTCTTTCTTTGAATATCTGTCCTCATGCCATGAGTCCTTGCTATCTTCTCATCCACATGCCAAAGTTCTCTACATTGGAGACTTCAATGTACACCACAGTGAATGGCTTCATTCTTCTCACACTGATGTGGGAGGAAGCGAGGCCCTTGCTTTCTCTATGACTCATGATCTGGAGCAAATTATTAAACATCCTACTCGAGTTCCTGATCGTCACGAACATGCTGCAGACACTCTTGACCTATTTTTTTACTTCTAACCCTTCAAACTACTCTTATTCTGTACTTTCCCCTCTTGGTAAATCTGACCACTCTATGGTCTCAGTCTCTTCCATTTTTGCTCCCCCTCCACCAATCTTTCCTACTCAGCACTGCCTTTGGCACTTTGAGCATATCCAACATGAAAATTTGAGTAACTTTCTCTTTGACTTCCCATGGGATGACTACTGCTTTTGGTCCCGCAATCCTGATCAAGTAGCTCTAAAAGTTACTGAGATCATGACCGCGGGAATGGAGCCGCACATCCCCTCTTCTCCAAAAACTTTCTATTCCCCAAAACCTTGGCTTGTCCGTGCCTGCTCCATGGCTATCCAGGATAGGAATTGGACACACCGAGCCTCTCCTTCCGATTTAACTCGCTCTGCTTTTATTGTAGCTAGGAATCCCCGTACTGCTCAGATTCGAAGGTCTAAGGCTTCCCTTATAAGAAGGAAAGTTGATGACCTTAACTCCTCTCCCACTGACAAATGCTTCTGGTCCTTAGCCTAAAACCTCTCCAAAAACTTCTGTAACTCAAGCTTTCCCCCTCTCATTTGTTCTGATGGTTCTATAGATTTCTCTCCCACTGACAAAGCCACTCTCTTTGGCTCTCATTATTCTGCCAACTCTTCTATAAACGATTCCAGCACACCTGTTCTCAATCTTTACCCCTCTCTAACCCTATGCCCTCCCTTATCCTTTCTTCACGCAAAGTTCATAAGGTTCTTTGTTCGCTAAAGACGAACAAGGCTTCTTGTCCCGATGGTATCCCCGCAAAGTTCCTTAAGGAATTTGCAGATGAAATGGCTCCCGTGGTTTCCCGTCTTTTTAGCCTCATTCTATCAACCAGTATCTATCCTTCATCTTGGAAGCATGCTCTAGTTCAACCTGTTCCTAAGAAGGGTGACCGCTCTATTCCTTCTAACTACTGACCTATTGCCTTAACCTCCTCTGTTGCTAAAGTTTTCAAAACTTTGCTAAATGCCCACTTCTTGAAATGCCTTGAATCTAACTCACTTTTCTCCAATCACCAGTACGGCTTCCGCAAGGTAAGATCCACTGGTGATCTCCTGTCCTATCTTACTCATGTATGGTCATCTTCTCTGAGGAACTATGGGGAATCCTTTGTTGTTGCCCATGATATCTCTAAGGCTTTTGACAGAGTCTGGCACAAGGTTTTGTTGGCCAAACTCCCTGCCTATGGCTTTACCCCATTTTTTCCGTTCTCTGATTTCTAGTTTTCTTACTGACCATTTTATATCTGTAGTTGTTGATGGCGTGACATCTAGCCCTTTCTCTGTTACCAGTGGTGTTCCACAGGTCTCTGTTCTTTCACCTACTCACTTCCTTCTATTCATCAATGTTCTTCTATAATCCCCATCTTCCTCTCTTCTTCTTGCCTTTGCTGATGATTCTACGCTTCACTTTTCCTCTGCCTTTTCTTCACAACCTTCATCTGTTACTCGTAATCAATCTCGTATCACTCTTTCTTCTACTCAACTCCGATTTGCAGATAGTATCTGAGTAGGGCACTTAAAATTTAGTTGAATTCAATACCTCCAAGACACAGTTTCTTGCTATCTCTTTATCTTTGCCTCCTCCTGATAACCCTATTGTCTTCGAAACTAACGAAATTTACCCTCTTAACTCTATCAAAACATTAGGAGTCCATATAGCCTCTAACTTGTCTTGGAGGAATCACATAATCCAAATTTCTAAATCTTCATCCAAAAATGTGGGGGTTTTGTTTCGTTTTTGTCATTACTTTTCCTCTTTGCAGTTACTTAAAATTTACAAAGGTCTTATCCGTCCCTGCTTAGAATACTGCTCACACATATGGGGTGCTTCTTCTTATACTTATCTTCTTGATAGGGTTGAATCTAAGGCAGTCATAATCATTAATGATCCTTCTCTTACATCTCATCCGGATTCTCTCTCTCTTCGCCGTAAGGTATCGTCCCTTTCGCTTTTCTATCACTACTACTTCCATCGTTGCTCTGATGAGTTGGCAAGTTGCATCCCTCCCCCACTGCTGAGGCCTCGTAACACTCGCCAAGCGGCCTCATCTCACAGGTACTGTGTGGAGATTTGTAGCTCGCAGATTGGTCGGTGCAGCAACTGATTCTTCTCATTTACCTTCAGACTCTGGAGCTCTCTTCTTCCTTCTGTCTTTCTTAATTCTTATGACTTCTCATCCTTCAAAAAGCAGATCTATGGTCATCTCAGAGCCTAATCCTCCATATCTCTGGGTCCTCTGTACTTTGGCTGTTTGTTGTAAGGCAATTATTGATGCCTATAGCCTCACAAGGCATTTCAGAGATGCCTATAAGTGCCTAGTGGCAGTGATGCGCTCGATACCCACCGACCGCAATGAGTAGCTCAAGAGAGCCCAGTCAGTCAGAGATCAGACCTTGTCAGGGGCGGACCTCATATCCACAGCTTAGAAGTCTCCCCATGGGGGCGGGAATCTGGAATTGATCGTGACAGGAACTGTTGGAATTGGAGCTCTCAGGAATAAATTGTTAATCTAGAAATAAACACATATAAAGCAGATGCTTATCTGTTATCACCAACCATGCTACCATGAGAAGAATAACACCACAATCATTGGTGTAAAATAGTGGGATGAAAATCCCCCAATATAGGTGAACTCCTCGGGATCAATCTACGCCGTTACTTCAACGAAGGGAAAGAATTAAAAATAATGAAGAAAAACAAATATGAAGCATCTATGGAAGAAATATTCAAGTGATGAAGAAACTTCTAGACGCTTTCAAGCAGCGCGAGAGCGACGCCGAAAAAGTCTGATCTCCCCCTTCACAGACAGTATCATATTACCAGATCCAGTCTCTCTCCACCAGCCCCGTGTTGGCAAGGCCCCCAGCAGTAAAAGGACACTGAGCGCCTTCACGTCAGAGTGAGACGAAGTGTGACCGGGGTTTTGAGGGAAAATGACCCTTACCAGAAGTATACGTTGATGGATCCAACCAAGAATATGGTGGTTCGTCGATTTTACGCAAGAGATGGAGAAGTTGGCGGGAACCTCCTGCACCCAGAAGAAAGAAGTACCCCCTCCACCATTGCCTGCTGCCGTGATGTTCTTCAAGCAGTTTCTCAACATACCTAAGTACTTGTAATCATTATCCAGTGAGTAATGGGGCAATTATTAAAAGAACTTGAGGTCGGAGGATGCCACCATTTTACTCTGTATATATGCTTTGACTCAGCCAACCCACCTATGAGTGGTGTGGCCCTAGTAAGTAAATAAAAGTAGAATTTCTCTACCCATTACTAACATGAATAATTTGCACTAATAGCTATAAGCAGTAATAAACTCCATTTTTGTTATTATTTGAATAATATAATGAGAAATTGCGTTTGAAGGGTGTTCAGTTTACTTGTATTAATGCCTAAGTTGATATTAAGAAGGCAAATGTATTGATTTTAATTGAGATGCTTTAATGTACGTGTAAAATCATTTTTATATTAATTTCTTAAAGCATAAGAAATCGAGTGAGAAAATCCTTGCACCTGTTTTCAAGGTTCTTTCTTTTTTTGTGAGGGTTATATTTTGGTGAAAGAAAGACAGAAATGACAGATCGTTCTTCTAATTCATTTTGGTGAGGAAATTGATATTAAAATGTGTGTGTAGCATGTCTTTTTGAAGAATAGGAAGGTTTTGTGATGTTATTTTGATACGAGTTTTTATATTTTCGAGCGATGCAGGTGGGGAAAAGTAGTCAAGAAACTGTGCTGGGGTAGGGAGGTTCAGTGTAACCCTAATGTAGCGTAGAGAGGAAAAAGGAAAGTTGTTGTGTAGCCTTAACACACCTTAGTGGGAGTAGAGGGGGGACCTAGAACTGGTGACGCAGCCATGTGACCACACTGCCCAACCTTGGTTCTACACACACACACTCCTTCAGAGTGAGGGGGAAGGGAAACGCATGCGCAGTAATAGAAAAATGACTAGAAGGGGAGCGGTACAGAGAGAAAGGGGTGAGTGTCTTGGAAGAGTCGAGTGCGAGATAGAATGGGTATGACTGACTTGGGATATAATGGGAGAGTTGGTTTCGTGCGTGGAATCGAGGGGAATTCCTTGCCCTGCTCCACCGGGCCTTTATCTGGCCATATCACTGTATTTTTATGGGAGGTGATTGCAATATGTATTGAGGGATATTTTTGAGAAAGTGATTCTCCACCTGCCCAGATATGGTTGGGATGCCAAGTTTGTTTTGTTTTTGTTTTGTCCCCTACTAGCCAATGAGATTATTATTCGATTTCCGACGATTCCAAGATAGATATTACGTGATTATGGACGTGAATCTATGAATAATTCTTTATTTTCCTTTCTAGCTGCAGTATATACATTATTTGTCCAAAGGGATATGAACATAAGAACATAAGAACATAAGAATAGAGGACACTGCAACATGCCTACTGGCACACACGAGGCAGCTCCATTTTTGAATTGTATTTTCAGCATGTCTAACCTATTCTATTCTACTCTACTTATTTATTCTATTTTTCTGTTTATGATTTTTCTAATAAGCACTAACCTATTCATACCCACCCTACCTCTGTCATATGTCTATCTAATCTACATTTGAAGGTGTCTAAGGTATTGGCATTTACTATCCTACTAGGAAGCTTGTTCCATGAATCAGCTATTCTATTACCAAACCAATTTTTACCAGTTTCCCTTCTGAACCTAAATTTATCAAGCTTAAATCCATTATTACGAGTTCTGGTTTGATCATGAATTTTTAAAACTTTATTAATATCTCCCTTGTTAATCCCTTTAAACCATTTATACACTTCAATCATATCCCCCCTAACTCTTCGCCTCTCTAGAGAATGTAGATTAAGTTTTTTAATCTGTCCTCATATGGTAGATTTCTGATATTGTGTATCATCTTGGTCATTCTTCGCTGCACTCTCTCCAAGGATTCAATTTCCATTCTATAATAGGGTGACCAGAATTGCACAGCATAATCTAAATGGGGCCTAACTAATGCAAGATAGAGCTGCAAAATAACTTTTTCCGTCCTATTGCTAACGCTTCTTGAGATAAATCCTAAAATTCTGTTTGCTTTATTTCTGACTGCTGTGCATTGCTCTCTTGGCTTAAGACTACTACTCACAAGTACTCCCAAATCCCTTTCACACTGAGAACTCATGATTTCATGGTTATTTACCTTATAACTAGTATTGTCTTTTATAGTACCCATTTTAACTACTTTACATTTTTCAACATTAAATTCCATTTGCCATTTGTCCGACCATTCAGATAATCTATTTAGATCTTCCTGTAAAGCATGAATGTCTTCTTTTCCATTTATAGTTCTACCTATTTTAGTGTCGTCTGCGAATTTACTTAGGTTACTACTGATATCCGAAACCAGATCATTTAGATATACGATGAATAATAGGGGACCCAGTACCGAGCCTTGTGGTACCCCGCTAGGAACCGAGCCCCACTCTGATTTCTCTCCATTTATGCAAACCCTCTGTTTTCTGTCTTTTAAACATTGTTTGATCCATCTGAGCACAGCTCCTCCTATACCATGAGCTTCTAGCTTTTTAACTAATCTTTTGTGAGGAACTCTATCAAAAGCTTTGCTAAAATCTAGATATATTGTATCATATTCTTTGCCACAATCTACTGCCTCTTAAACTTCTGAATAAAAAGACAGTAAGTTTGTAAGGCACGAAAAACCCTTAAGAAACCCGTGTTGTGAAAGTTTTATCAGTCTGTGTAATTCTAGATGTGCCCTTATTTTATTTGCAATTATGGATTCTAGAATCTTACCCACTGTTGACGTTAAACTTACCGGCCTATAATTATTCTTTTTAACTCGTTCTCCTTTTTTAAATATTGGTACCACATCTGCCAATTTCCACTCCATGGGTACCGATCCTAATTTTATTGAATTATTAAATAATGCAGTTAGTGGACAACTAAGCTCTTCCTTGCATTCCTTTAATATTCTAGCATATATTCCATCAGGTCCTGGAGATTTATGAGCCTTTAATTTATCTATTTCTTTTATTACCTCCTCTCTCGTAATATTTATTGAACTAAGTTTTTTATCGGGACTGTCTCTGTAAATGGATTCTACTTCCGGAATATTTTCCAAGTTTTCATTGGTAAATACAGATAAGAAATAATCATTTAAACATGTACACATCACTTTATCGTCATCTGAGAAAGGAAATTGTCTTCTACTACTTCCAAAAACTCCTTAGAGCTACAATCACCTGTTATGGTTTCCCAGTTAATATGTCTAAAATTAAAATCGCCTACAATGCAAACTCTATTTAACCTGGTCACTTTAGAAATTTCATCGTATATAACTCGGGACTCTATATTGTCTAGATCAGGTGGTCTGTAGACTACTCCTACAACTAGACTTTCTATATTATTTTTAATTTCAACCCATAAGGTTTCTGAATTTAGATTTGTCTTAATTCCAGACTTAATGCAAGCATATGTATGCAAGGGATGGAGTGCATCTTTCTAATTCAGGTGTGTCGGTATTGGCTGGTATGATAGACAGAGAGGTAGGGGGGTTTTGTTAGACACAAATAATGAAATGATTAATACTTGTGCAGAGAAATTAGTCAGTAAGGGTTCAGTAAATAGTGGGTCAAATAACTGGGAGTCTAAGGATAAGAACCATTTGTTACATAGAACAAATATTAACAAAAAGAATAGCCACAAGAAGGGTGAAGCTAGAGAAAGTTTAAAAGTATATTATACAAATAGCCGTAGTTTAGGTAACAAGATAGAAGAACTGAGAGCCATAGTATGTAGTGAGAGACCGGATATAATATGCATTAGTGAAAGTTGGCTTAAATTAGAAAGCAAACACCTTAAAGCTGAGTACATAATTACAGGATATAAACTTTATAATGCTGATCGTAGTGCAGATAAAAGAGGGGGAGGGGTAATTATGTATATTAAAGATAGCCTCAGAAGCTGCATTAAGTCTGGAATTAAGACAAATCTAAATTCAGAAACCTTATGGGTTGAAATTAAAAATAATATAGAAAGTCTAGTTGTAGGAGTAGTCTACAGACCACCTGATCTAGATAATATAGAGTCGCAAGTTATATACGATGAAATTTCTAAAGTGAGCAGGGCAAATAGAGTTTGCATTGTAGGCGATTTTAATTTTAGACATATTAACTGGGAAACCATAACAGGTGATAGTAGCTCTAAGGAGTTTTTGGAAGTAGTAGAAGACAATTTCCTTTCTCAGCATGTACATGAAGCAACACGGGGGGTGAATACACTAGATTTAGTTCTTAGTAATAGAGAGAATATGGTTACAAATTTAGAAGTTGGTGAAAAATTGGGCAACAGTGACCATGATTCCATTAGATTTAACATAATTTTCAAGGAAACTATTATGGAAAATAAGAATATTGTTCCAAACTTTAGAGCAGGAGATTTTGAGGGCTTAAAAACTAAATTATCTAATGAGGTATGGGAAGGGATTTCTGGGGTACAGACATGGGTAGTTACTCCAGCGGGTCAGGTCGCAGGTAGCGGATTACCCCGAAATTTGGGTACCACATGCCAAGGATTATCACAAGATAAGATCAATACATTAAATTTTCTCACAGGAAAGAACAGCAGCCCGTCAGTTAATATAAATTTGGATGAGGAATATAACAATTTTGTCATGACTCTTAAGAATAGTCAGAGAGACTATATTCCCATGAAACATTGCAGATCAAGAAAAAATGACCCTAAATGGATGAACAATAGAATAAAGAATCTTATAGGTATTAAAAGAGGAATATACAGGAAACTAAAAAGAGGTGAAGAGCAGGTGAGGCAGCAATATATACAGTTAAACAGGGAAGTTAAAAAGATAGTTAGAGAATCGAAAAGAAAATACGAAGTTCGAATAGCAGGAGAAGCTAAAGAAAATCCTAAAGGGTTTTATCAACATTATCAAACAAAATTTAAGGAAAAAGTCGGACCAATTGAAGTAGCCAATGGCCATATCACAGATGACGATAAAGTGATGTGTACATGTTTAAATGATTATTTCTTATCTGTATTTACAAATGAAAACTTGGAAAATATTCCGGAAGTAGAATCCATTTACAGAGACAGTCCCGATAATATACTTAGTTCAATAAATATTACGAGAGAGGAGGTAATAAAAGAAATAGATAAATTAAAGGCTCATAAATCTCCGGGACCTGATGGAATATATGCTAGAATATTAAAGGAATGCAAGGAAGAGCTTAGTTGTCCTCTAACTGCATTATTTAATAATTCAATAAAATTAGGATCGGTACCCATGGAGTGGAAATTGGCAGATGTGGTACCAATATTTAAAAAAGGAGAACGTGTTAAAAAGAATAATTATAGGCCGGTAAGTTTAACGTCAACTGTGGGTAAGATTCTAGAATCCATAATTGCAAATAAAATAAGGGCACATCTAGAATTACACAGACTGATAAAACTTTCACAACACGGGTTTCTTAAGGGTTTTTCGTGCCTTACAAACTTACTGTCTTTTTATTCAGAAGTTTACGAGGCAGTAGATTGTGGCAAAGAATATGATACAATATATCTAGATTTTAGCAAAGCTTTTGATAGAGTTCCTCACAAAAGATTAGTTAAAAAGCTGGAAGCTCATGGTATAGGAGGAGCTGTGCTCAGATGGATCAAACAATGGTTAAAAGACAGAAAACAGAGGGTTTGCATAAATGGAGAGAAATCAGAGTGGGGCTCGGTTACAAGCGGGGTACCACAAGGCTCGGTACTGGGTCCTCTATTATTCATCGTATATCTAAATGATCTGGATTCGGATATCAGTAGTAACCTAAGTAAATTCGCAGACGACACTAAAATAGGTAGAACTATAAATGGAAAAGAAGACATTCATGCTTTACAGGAAGATCTAAATAGATTATCTGAATGGTCGGACAAATGGCAAATGGAATTTAATGTTGAAAAATGTAAAGTAGTTAAAATGGGTACTATGAAAGACAATACTAGTTATAAGCTAAATAACCATGAAATCATGAGTTCTCAGTGTGAAAGGGATTTGGGAGTTCTTGTGAGTAGTAGTCTTAAGCCAAGAGAGCAATGCACAGCAGTCAGAAATAAAGCAAACAGAATTTTAGGATTTATCTCAAGAAGCGTCAGCAATAGGACGGAAAAAGTTATTTTGCAGCTCTATCTTGCATTAGTTAGGCCCCATTTAGATTATGCTGTGCAATTCTGGTCACCCTATTATAGAATGGAAATTGAATCCTTGGAGAGAGTGCAACGAAGAATGACCAAGATGATACACAATATCAGAAATCTACCATATGAGGACAGATTAAAAAAACTTAATCTACATTCTCTAGAGAGGCGAAGAGTTAGGGGGGATATGATTGAAGTGTATAAATGGTTTAATGGGAATAACAAGGGAGATATTAATAAAGTTTTAAAAATTCATGATCAAACCAGAACTCGTAATAATGGATTTAAGCTTGATAAATTTAGGTTCAGAAGGGAAATTGGTAAAAATTGGTTTGGTAATAGAATAGCTGATGCATGGAACAAGCTTCCTAGTAGGATAGTAAATGCCAATACCTTAGACACCTTCAAATGTAGATTAGATAGACATATGACAGAGGTAGGGTGGTTATGAATAGGTTAGTGCTTATTAGAAAAATCATAAAAAGAACAACAGAATAAATAAGTAGAGTAGAATAGAATAGGTTAGACATGCTGAAAATACAATTCAAAAATGGAGCTGCCTCGTGTGTGCCAGTAGGCATGTTGCAGTGTCCTCTATTCTTATGTTCTTATGTTCTTATGTTCTGAGGCTATCTTTAATATACATAATTACCCCTCCCCCTCTTCTATCTGCACTACGATCAGCATTATAAAGTTTATATCCTGTAATTATGTACTCAGCTTTAAGGTGTTTGCTTTCTAAATTAATCCAACTTTAATCTGCTATTTTGCTTTAATATGCTATATTGATAAAATAAAATGTAGAAAGTTTTAGCCATGATAATGTTTGTCACAATTATTTCAGCTTGGTCATGAAGAAGGGAGTGTAAATTCACAAGAAATGACAACAAGAATGTCAAACAGCCATTTCCTGTATTTGAAGGAGATGAAGTTGATCCAGAAACCAAAGAGACAGGGAATGAACAGCTCCTACACGCAAAACTCCCCACGAAAGCTAGCCAGTTGAAGGCCAGAAGACAGATACTGGGCAGTATATTTAGGTAGGAAAAGAAAAGAGAGTAAAAAAAAAGAAGTAAGTTAAGTACCTACCCGATTGTAAGTATGCAAAAGAGAAAAATTTATAACTCCCCCCTGTCTCCTGAGGGAGTTCTGTTGAATAGTCACTCAAAACAAAAGTCAAATTTGAGATTGTAGAAGAATATATATACTAATTTTTCATGTACAACTCCTTAAGAGACCATGAAACTTAAGCAAAATGCATTCTTTAATGTTGCAAATGAAATATAATTTTTAATTTTATTATTGCATACACAGAGACAAACGTTTTATATATTTTCAGTTACCCATTTTTGTTATATAGTTTATTTTTGTGTTAAATAGAATCTTTAATATCTTTGTCCTTTAGATATATTGTAAATAAAGAGTTTTGAAAAGCTTAGTTTAGTTCCTGGGTTCATCCAGTGAGGACGTGCTTCCA
>JAXCGZ010011612.1:85000-89710 GCA_037179515.1 Halocaridina rubra | reverse complement strand
AGGCACATGGACAAGGAAATGTTCAGAAATAGTTATGTAACCTATGTGAGGCCAAAACTCGAATATGCAGCCCCCTTTTGGAATCCGCACTTGAAAAAAGCACATAGCTAAGCTTGAAAAAGTTCAAAGACATGCCACGAAACTGGTGCCAGAAATACGCAATCTCAGTTATGATGAGAGGCTGAGGGAATTAGACTTACCATCACTCGAAGCTAGAAGAGTGAGGGGGGATATGGTGACAGTCTTTAAATTCCTTCATGGTTATGATAGAGTGGATAGGGATCGATATTTTTATATGGCTGGCTCTAGAACTAGAGGTCATAGTTTGAAGCTTCGTAAGAAAACTTCTTTGCAGGATGTAAGGAAATACTTTTTCAATGTAAGAGTAGTTGATAATTGGAATTGGCTAAGCGAGGAGGTAGTTAATGCTATCTCAATCCATAGTTTTAAGGACAGGTATGATAAGTATGACTAAGTATAAAATGGAACCGATGAGGAGACGGGAAGATACGAGCTTTGGGCTCTTTCCCGCAAACACAATTAGGTAATCACAATTATTTAATCACACACACAGCAGCAGCAATTTCCAGTCTTACCTGCAGCTTATATCTGCATCGTGTTTTTCCTCCGTCGTTGTTAGAGAAGATGATGGAAAACTGATTTTCACCCAGTGTATATTCACCACATTGCCCTATGACAGATGGAACTGAAAGACAAGACAAAAACTAGATTAATCAATAAATAAACAAAGAGACAAATTTAGATAAAAAAAAAAGGTATGGTTGACTTAAATTATATTCAACCTTCCTAGTTGATGATTGTCAGTATCCTTTGGTAGCCTTTTCCTGGATCATTATATTGTAGTTTAAGTGGAAGGGAGAGAGAGAGAGAGAGAGAGAGAGAGAGAGAGAGAGAGAGAGAGAGAGAGAGAGAGAGAGAGAGAGAGAGAGAGAGAGAGAGAGAGAGAGAGAGAGAGAGAGAGAGAGAGAGAGAGAGAGAGAGAGGGGGGGGGAGAGAGGGAGAGGGAGAGGGAGAGGGAGAGAGAGAGAGAGAGAGAGAGAGAGAGAGAGAGAGAGAGAGAGAGAGAGAGAGAGAGAGAGAGAGAGAGAGAGAGAGAGAGAGAGAGAGAGAGAGAGAGAGAGAGAGAGAGAGAGAGAGAGAGAGATGAGGATTTAGGCTCTGCCTCAATCCTCATAAGTTTTTCCTTCTGATTTTAGGAGATACTAGCCCGACGAAAATTGAGGGGGGGATAACCTTGCCTGTAATTTTATATCATGAAACAATATCCTTGCGAAAAAATAAGGGTGACCACAATTTTAGCTAGAGAATTAAATGCACTGCTTATTATTTTATAGCAAGCAATAATGCTCAGGAGGGGAGGGATTGCCAACCCCATGCTTTCTTTATCCCTGTGTAGGAATCCTACGGGACACTCATGGACTATACTATAGTGTTGGAACTCGTTCTCTTCCCCTTCCAGGCCTATCCTCTTAGCTAACTCCTTGCCCCCATCACCTGGCCTATCTCATGGAGTCAGTTCCTTTAACACACTGTGATTACGATGGTGCAGTTCTTTTTCCTCGAACCGTGGATACTCCCTTTGGATCACTTCCTACGACACGACACGCAAGGAATACGAGGGTGGAATAATAATCTTCCTACCTTTTCCCACACTAATTGAACACATGAAGCCTCCAGTGCACTGCTTCCTTCTCAGCTTCACTCTTGAATGCTGGAGCTCCAGATAAGGGCCCGTCGTTGTCAGGAAAGGTCCATCACGCCCACAGAAAGTCTCTTCAGTGCCTCTAAAATAATAATAATAATAATAATAATAATAATAATAATAATAATAATAATAATAATAATAATAATAATAATAATAATAATAATAATAATAATAATTATAATAATAGCAATAATAATAATAAAACTAATAATAATAATAAAATTATTATTATTATTACTATTATTATTACTATTATTATTATTATTATTATTATTATTATTATTATTATTATTATTATTATTATTATTATTATTATTATTTGTCATCATCAACATTCCATAGTAATTTGTTTTTCATTGAAATATAATTTCCTTTCCCTTAATAGAAAAAGATTTGTTTTTATATACATTAGATATAAACAATTTATCCCCCTCAAAAATAGTACCAAGAGTTATGTTGTCTTTCTGTAAAGGGCGGTATACATGGTCAAACGGTTCTTCGAACGTGGTTCGACAAACAAGTGTTTGAAGTGATGTTCGAACGTGTGAAGGGGGTATTTGGCTGTCGAACACGTTCCGTGTTCGACAACCAAATACCCCGTTCACACGTTCGAACATCACTTCAAAGACTTGTCTGTCGAGCCGCGTTCGACTAACCGTTTGACCGTGTAAACCGCCCTTTATAGAACACGTTCCCTGTTCGACAACCAAATACCCCGTTTACACGTTCGAACATCACTTCAACACTTTCATGTCGAACCGCCTTCGACGAACCGTTTGACCGGTATTTGGTTGTCGAACACGTTCTGTGTTCGACAACCAAATACCCCGTTCACACGTTTGAACATCACTTCAAGCACTTGTCTGTCGAACCGCGTTCGACGAACCGTTTGACCGTGTAAACCGCCCTTTAGTGCCAAACGTGTTATCAATCTATTTTCGCCCATATGAAGTGCATGATTTTCTTAAACTTGGCCCTCGGGTGAAGTTTGTTATGGCGCCCAGTTGATTGATAACTTTCACCAAATTGAACTACGAGTGGCCCCAGATGAAATGCAGCATACCATAAATGTAGCATACCATAAATGTAGCAGACGGAGTGAAATTAATGAAAATATCAGAAAAAAAATAAGAGCAGGCTTTTAACTTACGCTGATACGTCAGAGACGATAAGGCTCTCCTTTCTGCAGCCTCTCGTCGATAAATCGAAGTGGGGACACATTATACTTATTGTCGTACCATCGGGGCCCTGTCAAAATGAAAAGAAACGAATAGCACTTCTTAGAAAAGCAATAAAATACGTCTTGCTTAATACTTTGGTTAAGATAACATTGCTAAACACGCAAATGGCGAGACAGTTTAAACTGAAGAAGATTTAAGGGGAAGACAGCAGGATGAAAAGTTGAGAAAGTGTGATTATGGGGTTAAGAAGGCAAAATAATGTCACTTTCGAGGAATTTTTGGTAGGAAAATCTCGGGAGAGAATCGTCTGAGAAGTCTGACACTTATGGTAAAGAGGTTGATATTAAATAAATAAATAAATTGGTCAGTGCTCTAACACAGGCAGAACATGTGGTGTTTGCATGTATTCAAAACGATTTGCATCAGGCATAGCATAGCTCGTCGTTTTTTTTCAAGAACTTCGTGTGTCGCTGTGAATTACATTGGAATATAGACTTACATCCATTTTCGTAAATGATTTTCCATAAGCTTTGTGTAGAAAATTATTGTTTGTGTACGATTATTCCATTTAATATTTCAAAATGACACTGTGTGGGTTTACATTCAAAAAAATCTGTTGACATCAATATATAATTTCTTCAGATTTTTTTCATTCACGATAAGAACCTGTACAGAGGTGATATTGGTTAGACATTCTCATTCTGACTTAAACATTCGACATACCTGTATGGTAGAAATACAGTTTAAAGGTGAAGTGTCCGTTCCGGAGTAAAGAATGCCTTCTTCTCCGTCTCCAAGATAAAAATCACCGCATTCTGGACCAGCTGTAGGGAGATGGAAGTACCCAACATCAGGATAAGTGTTAGTTTAAGGCCCGATTTCTAAAACAGTGTAAACTTAGGATACCATATTGTTAGTTAGCTAGACACACAAAAATGGATTTCATAAACGCATCTGACGTGATTCTGTGTATGGCTAGGATCCCCCATGGGGGGATACACAGAAAAACGCCAGGTGCATTTACGCGGTTCTGTGTATGGCTAGGATCCTCCCATGGGTGGATCCTAACCATACACAGAACCGCGTAAACGCACCTGGTGCTGTTCTGTGTATTCCCCCATGGGGGTATCTAGCCATACACAGAACCTCGTTAGATACGTTTATGAAATCCATTTGTGTGTGTCTAGCTAACAATGTGGTATCCTAGGTTTACACTGTTTAAGAAATCGGGCCTTAGTGTTAACATATTACTGTATGGCAAGTGATGTTATTTATGAAGTCACCCATTCTCTTATGAAAACAGACTGTATTTCGTGTGATATAACCACAAAATATTCAGTATTAAACAATCCAGAGAGGCAAGTTTATTGTTTATATAAACGTTTTCAATCTTAAGTATATCTTGTTTACCTGAAAGTATAATATTTCTCATTTTTCGGAACCATACTTTAAGGGGGTTTACACGGTCAAACAGTTCGTCGAACGCGGTTCGACAGACAAGTGTTTGAAGTGATGTTCGAATGTGTGAACGGGGTATTTGGTTGTCGAACACGTTCGACAAACGTGTTCGACAACCAAATACCCCGTTCACACGTTCGAACATCACCTCAAACACTTGTCTGTCGAACCGCGTTCGACGAACCGTTTGACCGTGTAAACCCCCCTATATGTCAACGTACGTTCCTACCATACTTTCTGAAGTAAAAATAATTTGGAATCTAGATAAGAGAGAAACGGCCATCTCACATGTTCCGGTTTTATGTCGCGGACTCCCTTTTCTACCAAGGGCTAGGACGGTTGCCT
>JAXCGZ010011612.1:57500-80000 GCA_037179515.1 Halocaridina rubra | reverse complement strand
GTTGGTGATAACAGATAAGCATCTTCTTTACATGTGTTTATTTCTAGATTAACAATTAATTCCTCAGAGCTCCAATTCCTACAGTTCCTGTCACGATCGATTCCGGATTCCCGCCCCCCAAGGGGGAGACTGCTAAGCTGTGGACGTGACGTCTGCCCCTGACAAAGTCTAAACTCTCACTGATTGGCTCTGTTACTACTCATGGTGGTCGGTGGGTATCGAGCAGGGTTGCCAGATAGCAAAGACACCTCACGGCCAAATTCTGTGCAATTCACGGCCAAATCCGGCCAAACATGTTTTTTTATTTTTGTCTACGGCCAAGTTCATTTGAATTCATTTGAATGGAAATATGTACGGCATATATATAATTTTAAATTAGCCCGGTACGTAAATTAAAAGAATTTTAACCCTGCACCTAATGCATAGTCATTTGAACCTGTACAAAAGGGCAGGAGAGAAAGGAACTAGAAAAAAAGAATAAAGAAGCTGGAAGGGGAAAAGAGTGAACTATAAACTAGAATTTCTGAACAAGAAGATAAAAACAAACAGCTAAATGACAACCTAAATGAATTAGATGTTAGTTCACTGCTCTCTACTGAGAGAGACGAGATTGAAGCTTGGAATGTCCAGATTAAGGAAAACATTGAACAGTTTAGAAAAGAGTTCCAGGAGCTGAATATGGAAAATGATGCCATGAAAACTTCCTTTGCTGATGCACTAAAGGGGAATGTGGCAGTAAAAGAGGCTGTAAAGGTGGTGGCACTGGAAAACATACAAACAGTTGACTATAAAGAGACAGTAATCGAAAAGATGAAAGACATTGTGATGGAAAGGGCAAACCCACTCATCAAACAGGCACTTGATAAAGAGAAGACAGTGGTAATCTCAGTCATAAGCGAATCCCAGGAGCCAACATGGCAGGGGAGACTTGAAGAAAATAAATCTAGGGTTGTAGACCTGATAAGAAAGCTTGGAGTAGTTTGTGGTCCTGAGGATACTGTAAGCATACACCAACTAGGCAAATATTCGAGGGAAGGAAAGCAGAGACCAACAAAAGTAACCTTTGAGAGAGGGGAAACATGTAGGGAAATATTGTTGAGAAAAAAAGTCTAAAAGACCTTCAAGAATTCAAAGAAGTGTTCATTAGATGATACAGAACACAGGAAGAGATGGGAAAGATCAAAAACTTGTTGCAAGAGGCAAGAAGGTTAAATGAGGAAAGAAATGAAGAAGAGAAGAAAAATTTTCATTTCAGAGTTATCCAGACAAAGAGGAGATAAAGAAGATAATGACAGAAGGTCATGGGATGGGGCCTCATTAAGATTGTTATACACAAATGCGGATGGATTGGCTGGTAAGGCAATAAAATTAAAAGATAGGATTCACAACAGTAAGGCAGATATAGTAGCAATTACAGAGACTATGTTGAGTGAGGACATAAACAGTGTCACAGTTTTTCCTAAGGGCTTCAGAATATAAAGATCTGAGAGGACTGGTGGAGGGATAGCACTGCTCATAAGTGAAAGGATTCAAGTTGAAGAAATTAACTTGGCTATAGAAAGTGAGTTCAAGGAATTTCTTGTTGCTCGCATAAATACTGGGTCAGAGAGCATAGTAATAACTGTTGCATATAACCCACCAAGGAACCAGAATAGGCTTGAAGTTTATGAGGAAAGTCATATAGGTACTATTGAAGTCATAAACTCAGTTGTTAACATGGCACGGGAGAGAAAATTTTGGATTTTGATTATGGGAGATTTTAATCATAAAGAGATAGATTGGATAAATCTTGACCCATACAATGGTGAGGACTCATTCAGGGCAAGATTCCTAGATTGCGTACAAGAGAGTTTCCTACACCAACATGTAATGGAACCAACGAGGGCCAGGGGTGGGGATGAGCCATCACTATTTGATCTAGTATTCACAGATAATGCGTTGGATATTGAAATTGAGTATGAACCACCAGTTGGAAAGAGTGACCACTTTGTGTTGTTGATGGAGTATATCATTGAAGATATTTTGCCTGAGAGTAGAGGCACTGAGGACATGAGGAGGAACTATCGGAAAGGAGATTACATCAGAATGAATGAGCTTTTTGCAGTTATTGACTGGAGAACCTTATTTTGCAACAAATTTGTACAAGAAATGTATGACATCTTTTGTGAGAAATATGGGAAGATAGAAGATTGCTGCATACCTTTCACCAAAGTAGGTGTAATTCATGCCAGAGAGAAATGGTTCAATAATGAGTGTAAAAGAGTTAAGGAGTGGAGAGACAAATGCTGGAAAAGGTATAGGAGGAGAAAAAACATAAATGCCTGGCAAACCTACAAAAGAGCAAGAAATGACTACCTAACTAAAAGGAGAGAGGCAGAGAGAGACTATGAGAGGGACATCACCAGGAAGGCTAAAGAAAATCCCAAGCTTTTCCACAGCTTTATCAGAGGAAAACTGAAGGTAAAAGAACAGGTTTTAAGGCTAAAGAGAGCAAATGGAAGCATCACTGAGACGGATGAAGAGACCTGCAAAGAACTGAACAAGCAGTTTCAGTCAGTATTTACAGTAGGAAATACCCCACCCCCTCAGATTGCAGAGACAGAAGCTCAAGGGCTGGTATTAGAGAACATCAACCTTATAGCCACAGAGGTATGCAAAGCGCTGATGGATTTAGATGTTCATAAAGCTACAGGTCCTGATGACATATCCCCTCATGTACTTAAAAAATGCGCAAATTCAATATCACTGGCACTAAGTATCATATTTAAAAAGTTACTGGAGTCAGGGGAGATTCCAAGATGCTGGAAACAAGCAAATGTGATACCTATCTTCAAAATGGGAAGGAGGGATACGGCTCTAAACTATAGACCAGTTTCCTTGACCAGCATAGTTTGCAAACTTATGAAGAAACTACTAAGGAAACATATCTCTCTTCACTTGGAATCCTTCAACTTTTTGTCAGTGAGGCAACATGGCTTCAGAGAAGGTAGATCAACAGTAACAAACTTATTAGAATTTTATGATGAGGTAAGCCGAATCTTACAGGAAAGAGAGGGCTGGGCAGATTGCTTATTCCTAGACTTCCAGAAAGCGTTTGACACTGTTCCACATGGGAGACTTATTAGGAAGCTGCAAGCAATGGCTAGAATAGGTGGAAATGTCTTGGAATGGATAAAAACTTACTTAGAAGGTAGGGAACAGAGGGTTAGAGTAAGATACTCAGTGTCTGAATGGAGAAGAGTTAGTAGTGGAGTTCCACAGGGTTCAGTTTTAGGGCCACTTTTGTTCCTTGTATATGTAAATGACCTACCAGAGTCTGTAAATTCATATATATATATATATATATATATATATATATATATATATATATATATATATATATATATATATGAAGTAAAAAAAAAGACCCATAAATAAAACACAAAAAGAAGCGAAGATGTACTATATATTACGACTGGGCTCCAGTCCTCTGAAGAGGACTGGAGTCAAGTCGTAATATATAGTACATCTTCGCTTCTTTTTGTGTTTTATTTATGGGCCTTTTGTTTTTTGCTTCATATTGTGCTGTGATATAACAGTTTATTTTGCATATATATATATATATATATATATATATATATATATATATATATATATATATATATATATATATATATATATATACTATATATATATATATATATATATATATATATATATATATATATATATATATATATATATATATATATTTTATATATATATCATATATGCTGTATTTTTAGCAATTATATTCCATATATTTACTATTATATATATATATATATATATATATATATATATATATATATATATATATATATATATATATATATATATATATATATATATATATATATATATATATATATATATATATATATATATATATATATATATATATATATATATATATATATATATATATATATATGCATTAATAGAGTTGCTTCTAGAACTATAAACAACTAGTTCTCGATTGCCAAATGTAAGGGGGTACTTCTTTAGTGCATGGATAGTTGATAATAAGAATTCGCTAAGCGAGGAAACGGTAAATACCAAACACTTTCATAGTCTTAGCACAGGTGTGATAGGTGTCAGTCGGAAAAAAAAAGCATAAGTCTCTCTCCCGTATGCACCATCAGGTAAATAATGTTGCTTACTTACTTACTTAGTTACATACATACATACATACATACATACATACATACATATCCCCTCATGTGCTTAAAAAATGCGCAAACACAATATCAGTGGCACTAAGTATCATATTTAAGGAGTCACTGGAGTCGGGGGAGATTCCAAGATGCTGGAAACAAGCAAATGTGATACCTATCTTCAAAAAGGGAAGGAGGGATACGGCTCTGAACTATAGACCAGTTTCCTTGACCAGCATAGTTTGCAAAGTTATGGAGAAACTACTAAGGAAACATATCTCTCTTCACTTGGAATCCTTCAACTTTTTGTCAGTGAGGCAACATGGCTTCAGAGAAGGTAGATCAACAGTAACAAACTTATTAGTATTTTATGATGAGGTAAGCCAAATCTTACAGGAAAGAGAGGGCTGGGCAGATTGCATATTCCTAGGCTTCCAGAAAGCGTTTGACACTGTTCCACATGGGAGACTTATTAGGAAGCTGCAAGCAATGGCTAGAATAGGTGGAAATGTTTTGGAATGGATAAAAACTTACTTAGAAGGAAGGGAACAGAGGGTTAGAGTAAGACACTCAATGTCTGAAGGAGAAGAGTTAGTAGTGGAGTTCCACAGGGTTCAGTTTTAAGGCCACTTTTGTTCCTTGTATATGTAAATGACCTACCAGAGTGTGTAAATTCATTCATGAATATGTTTGCAGATGATGCAAAGATTGTGAAGAAAGTAAAAAACGAGAACAATGGTAGAAAACTTCAGGAGGATCTAAATAATCTGCATGAGGGGTCAGAAAAAAGGCTAATGAAATTCAATACTTCAAAATGTAAGGTAATGAGAATGGGTACAAGTGCAAGAAGGCCCAAGCTTGACTACTCGGTGGCTGGAGTACAACTTCAAGAGACAGAAAATGAGAGAGATCTAGGAGTAAACATACTGGCAGATTTGTCTCCAGAAATACATATAAATGGCATAGTAAGGGCAGCATATGCATTCTTATCAAATGTAAGGGTAGCCTTCAGGCACATGGACAAGGAAATGTTCAGAAATATTTATGTAACCTATGTGAGGCCAAAACTCGAATATGCAGCCCCCTTTTGGAATCCGCACTTGAAAAAGCACATAGCTAAGCTTGAAAAAGTTCAAAGACATGCCACGAAACTGGTGCCAGAAATACGCAATCTCAGTTATGATGAGAGGCTGAGGGAATTAGAATTACCATCACTCAAAGCTAGAAGATTGAGGGGGGATATGGTGACAGTCTTTAAATTCCTTCATGGTTATGATAGAGGACAGGTATGATAAGTATCACTAAGTATAAAATGGAACCGATCAGGAGACGGGAAGATACGAGC
The DNA here is from genome assembly GCA_037179515.1 of Halocaridina rubra. Lineage (NCBI taxonomy): Eukaryota > Metazoa > Arthropoda > Malacostraca > Decapoda > Atyidae > Halocaridina > Halocaridina rubra. The sequence continues at coordinate 74,480 of JAXCGZ010011612.1, read as the reverse complement.
TTTGGGCTCTTTCCTGTAAACACAATTAGGTAATCACAATTAGGTAATCACATACATACATACATACATACATACATACATACATACATACATACATACATACATACAATTTTATGTCAGTGAGACAACATGGCTTCAGAGAAGGTAGATCAACAATAATAAACTTATTAGAATTTTAAGATTTATGATGAGGTAAGCCGAATTTTACAGGAAAGAGAGGGCTAAGCATTTGACACTGTCCCACACGGAAAATTCTTAAGAAGCTGCAAACAATGGCAAGAATAGATAATTTCCAAGAAATGTCTTGGAATAGATAAAAACTTACTTAGAAGGAAGTGAACAGAGGGTTAGAGTAAAACAGTGTCTGAAAGGAGAAGAGTTACTAGTGGATTTCCACAGGGTTCAATTTTAGGGCCACTTTTGTTCCTTGTATATGTAAATGACCTACCAGAGTGTGTAAATTCATTCATGAATATGTTTGCAGATGATGCAAAGATTGTGAAGAAAGTAAAAAACGAGAACAATGGTAGGGAACTTCAGGAAGATCTAAATAGTCTGCATGAGTGGTCAGAAAAGTGGCCAATGAAATTCAATACTTCAAAATGTAAGGAAATGAGAATGGGTACAAGTGCAAGAAGGCCCAGACTTGGCTACTCGGTGGCAGGAGAAGAACTACAAGAGACAAAGAACGAGAGAGATGCAGGAGTATACATACTGACCGATTTGTCTCCAGAAATGCATATAAATGGCATAGTGAGAGCAGTTTATGCTTTCTTATCAAATGTAAGGGTAGCCTTCAAGCACATGCACAAGGATATGTTCAGAAATATTTATGTAACCTATGTGAGGCCAAAGCTTGAATATGCAACCCCTTTTGGTATCAGCACTTGAAAAAGCACGTAGTTAAGCTGGAAAAAGTTCAAAGACATGCCACGAAACTGGTGCCAGAAATACGCAATCTCAGTTATGATGAGAGGCTGAGGGAATTAGACTTACCATCACTCGAAACTAGAAGATTGAGGGGGATATGGTGACGGTTTTTAAAATCCTTCAGATGTAAGGAAGTACTTTTTTAGTGTAAAGAGGGGTTTACACGGTCAAACGGTATGTCGAACGCGGTTCGACAGGCAAGTGTTTGAAGTGATGTTCAAACGTGTGAACGGGGTATTTGGTTGTCGAACACTTTCGACAAACGTGTTCGACAACCAAATACCCCAATCACACGTTCGAACATCACTTCAAACACTTGTCTGTCGAATCGCGTTCGACGAACCGTTTGACCGTGTAAACCGCCCTTTAGAGTAGGAGATAATTGGAATTCGCTAAGCGAAGAGGTAGTTAATGCTAACTCAATCCATAGTTTTAAGGACAAGTGTGATAAGTATCACTTAGTACAAAATGGAACCGACCAGGAGACGGGAAGCTACGAGCTTGTGGCTGTTTCCCGTAAGCACAATTAGGTAATTACAATTAGGTAATTACATACATACATACATACATACATACATACATACATACATACATACATACATACATACATACATACATACATACGTACCTACGTACGTACGTACGTACGTGCGTGCGTGCATGCGTGCGTACATACATACATACAACTTTGACCAGCTATGTTGTTATTTATAATCATAAATTATCAGTATTCCTATAGGTGTACTGTGTGTGTGGAAAGAGAGAGAGAGAGAGAGAGAGAGAGAGAGAGAGAGAGAGAGAGAGAGAGAGAGAGAGAGAGAGAGAGAGAGAGAGAGAGAGAGAGAGAGAGAGAGAGAGAGAGAGAGAGAGAGAGAGACCGAGACCATCGACATCAATAAATATATGTTTTTATACACACCCAACCGCTTCGTATTCCTATATACACGATAATATATAATTCTATTCGCACAAAGAACGCTTCCTATTGTCATAAATAATTGTAATGTTACACACAAAACATTAGGAAAAAATCCATGACACATACACCTGTGTATATCAACTGAAATCTTTGCGCGGGCCCAAGCACGCTGGAATACCAATGAATACAACTATTTATATATGTATAAAGCTACAGGGACAGAATATAGGTGTATTACTATTTCATTAGAAATTTTTCATAAATTAACTCGGTCCCAATCCGTATAAATAAAAGCTGAAGTCAGGAACGGCATTTGACCATAAAGCTCTAGGGTAGGAAACTAACCCAAAATTATAGTTGGTTAGTGAAAAAATTAACGCAATATAAACATAGAAAAAATGATCCCAATAAAAAAAGGTAGTATTAGTAGTAAAAGTAGCAGTAGTAGTAGAAGTTGTTGTTATTGTTATTGGGATAGTAGTAGTATTTGAAGAGAAAGTAGCAGTAGTAGTGGTAGCAGCAGTAAATGAACTAGTAGTAGTAGTAGTATAAGTTAAGTAGGAGTCAATATCTTTCAAAACAAAGGGGGCACACTCTCTCGTCTTCTCTGCAGAATCTCGGCATGTCTGGCATGACCCTGTAAATCGTTGAAGTGGTTGCATAAAAACAGTAGCATAATGACTGTTCTTCCCAGTCCTGTAGCTATATAATGAAGTTTTCTCTATGCATTTATCCCTTGTAGATACAGATACTCCATGCCTCACTATAGCAATGATCATCCCTTTTGCAGCGAAGCATCTGTGTCATTCTTAAGTGACTTGTAATACTGGCCGCAGGTTTCGATATTGGCCTGTGGTTGGATTAGATTCCACCGTCTCATGTCATTACCGACTAAACTGGGCAGTTATTTTAAGGGGTCAGTGATTTCCTATAGGTCTATGTGATTATTCAACTATTACTTGGCGATCACTAGGCCCACGTGATTGGAGAGGAGGCTTTGGTAGGTATAGCCGGGCTGTGTTCTATGCTATCTTTGTCCCTTGCCTCTACCTTTCATTAGACACCTCTAACGTTAATAAGCTAAGGTTAATGCCAAAAAAAAAAACAAAAAAAAACTTACATTTACTTACTCCAGTATTCCCCTATAATAATATAGTCGTTTTAGCAGAGTTTGCAGAGCTGAAATTCGGTAAATGACTTTATTAAAGGTTTGATCTATATGCAGTGCAGTTAATACCTGGCAAGGGTGTTGTGCTGTTTCATAAACTGCTTAAATTTTTAAGTACATATTCTGTATTTGAAGAAAAAGTTAAACCCGACATCAGATGAATCCATATTTACCAGACAAAGGTAGATGACTTGGAAACGGGAAAGCACTCTCCTTATAAATATCTCATACAAGACTGCCTTCCCAACTAAAATTATTGTTGCTAGTATTCTAGGTACTGCCAATCCGTTAGACGCGGGCATTATTGGCAACAGAAGGTCAACGACGAAGCCTATCCTTCCTTTAGGCATAGACAAAGGATTTTATTAGAAATAAAACAAGAAGGAAAACCTACTGTAGATCAACACTTACTTTAACTGATATCCGCGCCTGCGTACTTGGCACATATTGTATACAGTTGTCGGTGATATAAACACACACACACACACACACACACACACACACCCACACACACACACACACACACACACACACACACACACACACACACACACACACACACACACACACACACACACTGTAAGGTAATGAGAATGGGTACAAGTGCAAGAAGGCCCAAGCTTGACTACTCGGTGGCTGGAGTACAACTTCAGGAGACAGAAAATGAGAGAGATCTAGGAGTAAACATATTGGCAGATTTGTCTCCAGAAATACATATAAATGGCGTAGTAAGGGCAGCATATGCATTCTTATCAAATGTAAGGGTAGCCTTCAGGCACATGGACAAGGAAATGTTCAGAAATATTTATGTAACCTATGTGAGGCCAAAACTCGAATATGCAGCCCCCTTCTGGAATCCGCACTTGAAAAAGCACATAGCTAAGCTTGAAAAAGTTCAAAGACATGCCACGAAACTGGTGCCAGAAATACGCAATCTCGGTTATGATGAGAGGCTGAGGGAATTAGACTTGCCATCACTCGAAGCTAGAAGAGTAAGGGGGGATATGGTGACAGTCTTTAAATTCCTTCATGGTTATGATAGAGTGGATAGGGATCGATATTTCGATATGGCTGGCTCTAGAACTAGAGGTCATAGTTTGAAGCTTCGGAAGAAAACTTGTTTGCAGGATGTAAGGAAATACTTTTTCAGTGTAAGAGTAGTTGATAATTGGAATTCGCTAAGCGAGGAGGTAGTTAATGCTACCTCAATCCATAGTTTTAAGGACAGGTATGATAAGTATCACTAAGTCTAAAAATGGAACCGATCAGGAGACGGGAAGATACGAGCTTTGGGCTCTTTCCCGTAAACACAATTAGGTAATCACAATTAGGTAATCACACACACAGACACCACAGGGTTCAGTTTTAGGGCCACTTTTGTTCCTTGTATATGTAAATGACCTACCAGAGTCTGTAAATTCATTCATGAAGATGTTTGCAGATGATGCAAAGATTGTGAAGAAAGTAAAAAACGAGAACAATGGTAGAGAACTTCAGGAGGATCTAAATAATCTGCATGAGTGGTCAGAAAAGTGGCTAATGAAATTCAATACCTCAAAATGTAAGGTAATGAGAATGGGTACAAGTGCAAGAAGGCCCAAGCTTGACTACTCGGTGGCTGGAGTGCAACTTCAAGAGACAGAAAATGAGAGAGATCTAGGAGTAAACATACTGGCAGATTTGTCTCCAGAAATACATATAAATGGCGTAGTAAGGGCAGCATATGCATTCTTATCAAATGTAAGGGTAGCCTTCAGGCACATGGACAAGGAAATGTTCAGAAATATTTATGTATCCTATGTGAGGCCAAAACTCGAATATGCAGCCCCCTTTTGGAATCCGCACTTGAAAAAGCACATAGCTAAGCTTGAAAAAGTTCAAAGACATGCCACGAAACTGGTGCCAGAAATACGCAATCTCGGTTATGATGAGAGGCTGAGGGAATTAGACTTGCCATCACTCGCAGCTAGAAGAGTGAGGGGGGATATGGTGATAGTCTTTAAATTCCTTCATGGTTATGATAGAGTGGATAGGGATCGATATTTCGATATGGCTGGCTCTAGAACTAGAGGTCATAGTTTGAAGCTTGGTAAGAAAACTTGTTTGCAGGATGTAAGGAAATACTTTTTCAGTGTAAGAGTAGTTGATAATTGGAATTGGCTAAGCGAGGAGGTAGTTAATGCTATCTCAATCCATAGTTTTAAGGACAGGTACGATAAGTATCACTAAGTCTAAAATGGAACCGATCAGGAGACGGGAAGATACGAGCTTTGGGCTCTTTCCCGTAAACACAATTAGGTAATCACAATTAGGTAATCACACACACACACACACATGAAACCGAGCAGGACACGGGGAGTTACGAGCATTGGACTTTCCCGTAAGCACAATTAGGTAATTACAGTTGGGTACTTTAACACACACACACACACACACACACACACACACACACACACACACACACACACACACACACACACACACACACACACACACACACACACATTACAAAGGAAGGAAACCCAAGGGCTTATAATCCATTTTTTTTTTCTGGATATAAGGAGTGACAATTTTTGGGATGTAATGAAGCCCTGTTACTTCCCTTTTTTTTTCAGTTGTGGGAACAGTTCTGACTTTAGTGAGGTACGGCTACTTTTGAATACACATACACACACCCGCGCGCAAGTGCACAATGTTGTTCAAATACTGTAGTTATATTCAGGTCAGTGAACTGATCACGAAAATGCTGTCTGCCATAGTTGAAAATTCAGTCGATCTTTTATAATAATAATAATAATAATAATAATAATAATAATAATAATAATAATAATAATAATAATAATAATAATAATGACAGTTAATATTATTATTATTATTATTATTATTATTATTATTATTATTATTATTATTATTATTATTATTATTATTATTAGTAGTAGTAGTAGTAGTAGTAGTAGTAGTAGTGGCAATAGTAGTAGTATTAGTGTCAGTACTAATTGTGTTTACGGGAAAGGGCCCAAAGCTCGTATCTTCCCGTCTCCTGATCGGTTCCATTTTGTACTTAGTGATACTTATCATACCTGTCCTTAAAACTATGGATTGAGATAGCATTAACTACCTCCTCGCTTAGCCAATTCCAATTATCAACTACTCTTACACTGAAAAAGTATTTCCTTACGTCCTGCAAAGAAGTTTTCTTACGAAGTTTCAAACTATGACCTCTAGTTCTAGAGCCAGCCATATCAAAATATCGATCCCTATCCACTGCATCATAACCATGAAGGAATTTAAAGACTGTCACCATATCCCCCCTCAATATTCTAGCTTCGAGTGATGGTAATTCTAATTCCCTCAGCCTCTCATCATAACTGAGATTACGTATTTCTGGCACCAGTTTCGTGGCATGTCTTTGAACTTTTTCAAGCTTAGCTATGTGCTTTTTTAAGTGTGGATTCCAAAAGGGGGCTGCATATTCGAGTTTTGGCCTCACATAGGTTACGCAAATATTTCTGAACATTTCCTTGTCCATGTGCCTGAAGGCTACCCTTACATTTGATAAGAATGCATATGCTGCCCTTACTATGCCATTTATATGTATTTCTGGAGACAAATCTGCTAGTATGTTTACTCCCAGATCTCTCTCATTTTCTGTCTCTTGAAGTTGTATCCAGCCACCGAGTAGTCAAGCTTGGGCCTTCTTGCACTTGTACCCATTCTCATTACCTTACATTTTGAAGTATTGAATTTCACTAGCCACTTTTCTGACCACTCATGCAGACTATTTAGATCTTCCTGAAGTTCTCTACCACTGTTCTCGTTTTTTACTTTCTTAACAATCTTTGCATCATCTGCAAACATATTCAAGAATGAATTTACAGACTCTGGCAGGTCATTTACATATACAAAGAACAAAAGTGGCCCTAAAACTGAACCCTGTGGAACTCCATTACTAACTCTTCTCCATTCAGACACTGAGTGTCTTACTCTAACCCTCTGTTCCCTTCCTTCTAAGTAAGTTTTTATCCATTCCAAACATTTCCACCTATTCTAGCCATTGCTTGCAGCTTCCTAATAAGTCTCCCATGTGGAACAGTGTCAAACGCTTTCTGGAAGTCTAGGAATATGCAATCTGCCCAGCCCTTTCTTTCCTGTAAGATTCGGTCTACCTCATCATAAAATTCTAATAAGTTTGTTACTGTTGATCTACCTTTTCTGAAGCCATGTTGCCTGACTGACAAAAAGTTGAAGGATTCCAAGTGAAGAGAGATATGTTTCCTTAGTAGTTTCTCCATAAGTTTACAAACTATGCTGGTCAAGGAAACTGGTCTATAGTTCAGAGCCGTATCCCTCCCCTTTTTGAAGATAGGTATCACATTTGCTTGTTTCCAGCATCTTGGAATCTCCCCTGACTCCAGTGACTTTTTAAATATGATACTTAGTGCCAGTGATATTGAGTTTGCGCATTTTTTAAGTACATGAGGGGATACATCATCAGGACCTGTAGCTTTATGAACATCTAACTCCATCAGCGCTTTGCATACCTCTGTGGCTTTAAGGTTGATGTTCTCTAATACCGGCCCTTGAGCTTCTATCTCTGCAATATGAGGGGTGGGGTATTTTCTACTGTAAATACTGACTGAAACTCCTTGTTCAATTCTTTGCAGATCTCTTCATCCGTCTCAGTGATGCTTCCATTTGCTTTCTTAAGCCTTAAAACCTGTTATTTTATCTTCTGTTTTCCTCTGATAAAGCTGTGGAAAAGCTTGGGATGTTCTTTAGCCTTCCTGGTGATGTCCCTCTCATAGTCTCTCTCTGCCTCTCTTCTTTTACTTAGGTAATCATTTCTTGCTCTTTTATAGGTTTACCAGGCATTTATGTTTTTTCTCCTCCTATGCCTTTTCCAGCATTTGTCTCTCCACTCCTTAGCTCTTTTACACTCATTATCGAACCATTTCTCTCTGGCATGAATTACACCTACTTTAGTGACTGGTATGCAGCAGTCTTCTATCTTCCTATATTTCTCACAAAAGATGTCATACATTTCTTGTACAGATTTGTTGTAAAATAAGGTTCTCCAGTCAATAACACAAAAAGCTCATTCATTTTGATGTAATCTCCTTTCGGATAGTTCCTCCTCATGTTCTCAGTGCCCCTACTCTCAGGCAGAATATCTTCAATGATATACTCCATCAACAACACACAGTGGTCACTCTTTCCAATTGGTGGTTCATGCTCAATTTTTTCAATATCCAACACATTATCTGTGAATACTAGATCAAATAGTGATGGATCATCCCCACCCCTGGTCCTCGTTGGTTCCATTACATGTTGGTGTAGAAAATTCCCTAGTACGCAGTCTAGGAATCTTGCCCCGAGTGAGTCCTCACCACTGTGTGGATCAAGATTTATCCAATCTATCTCTTTATGGTTAAAATCTCCCATAAATAAAATCCTACATTTTCTCTCCCGTGCCATGTTAACAACTGAGTTTATGACTTCAGTAGTACCTATATGACTTTCCTCCTAAACGTCTAACCTATTCTGGTTCCTTGGTGGGTTATATACAACAGTTATTATAATGCTCTCTGACCCAGTATATATGCGAGCAACAAGAAATTCCTTGAACTCACTTTCTATAGCCAAGTTTATTTCTTCAACTTGAATCCTTTCACTTATGAGCAGTGCTATCCCCCCACCAGTCCTCTCAGATCTTTCAACCCTTAATATTCTGAAGCCCTTAGGAAAAACTGTGACGCTGTTTATGTCCTCACTCAACTTAGTCTCTGTAATTGCTACTATATCTGCCTTACTGTTGTGAATCCTATCTTTTAATTCTACTGCCTTACCAGCTAATCCATCAGCATTTGTGTATAACAATCTTAATGAGGCCCCATCCCCTGATCTTCTGTCATTATCTTCTTTATCTCCCCTTTGTCTGGAAGAACTCTGAAATGAACATTTTTCTTCTCTTCTTCATTTCTTTCCTCATTTAACCTTCTTGCCTCTTGCAACAAGTTTTTGATCTTTCCCATCTCTTCATGTGTTCTGTATTGTCTAATGAACACTTCTTTGAATTTTTGAAGGTCTTTTAGACTTTTTTTTCTCATCAATATATCCCTACATGTTTCCCCTCTCTCAAAAGTTACTTTTGTTGGTCTCTGCTTTCCTTCCCTCGAATATTTACCTAGTTAGTGAATGTTTACAATATCCTCAGGACCACAAACTACTCCAAGCTTTCTTATCAGGTCTACAACCCTTTCTTTATTTTCTTCAAGTTTCCCCTGCCATGTTGGCTCCTGTGATTCGCTTATACCTGAGATTACCACTGTCTTCTCTTTATCAAGTGCCTGTTTAATCAGTGGATTTGCCCTTTTCTTCACAACGTCTTTCATTTTTTTTATTACTCTCTCATTATAATCAACTGTTTGCATGTTTTCCAGTGCCACCACCTTTACAGCCTCTTTTACTGCCACATTCCCCTTTAGTGCATCAACAAAAGGAAGTTTTCATGGCATTATGTTCCATATTCAGCTCCTGAAACTCTTTTCTAAACTGTTCAATGTTTTCCTTAATCTGAACATTCCAAGCTGCAATTTCGTCTCTCAGAAGAGAGCAGTGAACTAACATCTAATTTATTTAGGTTGTCATTCAGCTGTTTGTTGTTATCTTCTTGTTTAGAAATTCTGGTTTCTAGTTCACTCTTTTCCCCTTCCAGGTTCTTTATTCGTTTTTCTAGTTCTTTTCTCTCCTGCCCTTGTGCTCTATTTGCTTCCTTCAAAAATTTTATTTCCTCTCTGAGTGTTTCATTCTCTTTCATTTCTCTATCCATATTCCGAATTTTATCATCAAGGCTTATAACCATTGCCTTTAAATCCTTGATTTTCTGTTTTAATCTCCCAATAGCTACCCCTTCTCCCGACCCATGGGTGGGAGAGGTTTGGGACAGAGATGGCCTCATTTTTATGTTCTCCCTCTCACAGAATATAGAAAGAAGAAGAGAAAGAGAAAAAAGAGAGAAAAACTTTTATTTAAGGTTCACACAGAATTTTTATATATTCATATAAGTGCTATTTAGTGACTCAATTTATCTCTTTTCTGGTAACACATCCTAACTTTAAAATTTGACTTTGGTAATTTGAGGAAAAAAAAGAAAAAATGCAAACAAAAGCAAAAGTGTACTTGAAGGAAAATTCGAATTTGTATCTGAGGAGACACCCACCTGTTTCTGCTATATATTCTTCTTATCTGATAAACTCACTTGCTAACCAAGATATGCTATCACAGTATCAGACTTTACATATAACTCAATATATATATACAAAATAAAAAATAATAAAAGAGAAAGCTAAAAGAAAAGAAAAAATAATTGAAGAAAATAAGACAGCTGTGCTACTTGGCAACTTAACTCAGTACTGTTGACAGGTGTATTTTGGGTATTTATTTAATTATTCAGTTTTTTTGTGTATCAAACTAACTATCAAATTAATATAAATGGGAAGAATTCTGGTTTTAACAATATATGGAACCACAGGATCAGGTAAACGGCTGTAAGAGCTCTCACCAATTTACACAAAAAATTAGGTAATGTGATGTGATGGCTTCACCTCTGGCAAATCTTTTAAACTTCCTTCAAGGCAGAACAGACAGCTTCTTCTCTTTCCCTTCACGAAAATGTTCTAAATTTTTTCCTTTAATATTTTGGTATATATATATATATATATATATATATATATATATATATATATATATATATATATATATATATATATATATATATTTGTGTGTGTGTCATTACCTAATTGATTACCTAATTGGGTTTACGGGAAAGAGCCCAAAGCTCATATCTTTCCGTCTCCTGATCGGTTCCATTTTGTACTTAGTGATACTTATCATACCTGTCCTTAAAAGTATTGATTGAGATAGCATTAACTACCTCCTTATATATATATATATATATATATATATATATATATATATATATATATATATATATATATATATATATATATATATATATATATATATATATATATATTTATTTATTTATTTGTGTGTGTGTGTGATTACCTAATTGATTATCTAATTGTGTTTACGGGAAAGAGACCAAAACTCATATCTTCCCTTCTCCTGATCGGTTCCATTTTCTACTTAGTGATACTTATCATACCTGTCCTTAAAACTATTGATTGAGATAGCATTAACTACCTCCTCGCTTAGCCAATTCCAATTATCAACTAATCTTACACTGAAAAAGTATGTCCTTACATCCTGCAAAGAAGTTTTCTTACGAAGCTTCAAACTATGACCTCTAGTTCTAGAGCCTGCCATATCAAAATATCGATTCCTATCCACTCTATCATAACCATGATGGACTTTAAAGACTGACACCATATCCCCCTCAATCTTCTAGCTTTGAGTGATGGTAAGTCTAATTCCCTCAGCCTCTCATCAAAACCGAGATTGCGTATTTCTGGCACCAGTTTCGTGGCATGTCTTTGAACTTTTTCAAGCTTAGCTATGTGCTTTTTCAAGTGCGGATTCCAAAAGGGGGCTGCATATTCGAGTTTTGGCCTCACATAGGCTACATAAATATTTCTGAACATTTCCTTGTCCATGTGCCTGAAGGCTACCCTTACATTTGATAAGAATGCATATGCTGACCTTACTATGCCATTTATATGTATTTCTGGAGACAAATCTGCTAGTATGTTTACTCCTAGATCTCTCTCATTTTCTGTCTCTTGAAGTTGTACTCCAGCCACCGCGCAGTCAAGCTTGGGCCTTCTTGCACTTGTACCGATTCTCATTACCTTACATTTTGAAGTATTGAATTTCATTAGCCACTTTTCTGACCACTCATGCAGATTATTTAGATCTTCCTGGGGTTCTCTAACAGTGTTCTCGTTTCCTACTTTCTTCACAATCTTTGCATCATCTGCAAACATATTCATGAATGAATTTACACACTCTGGTAGGTCATTTAAATATACAAGGAACAAAAGTGGCCCTAAAACTGAACCCTGTGGAACTCTGCTACTAACTCTTCTCCATTCAGACACTGAGTGTCTTACTCTAACCCTCTGTTCCCTTCCTTCTAAGTAAGTTTTTATCCATTTCAAGACATTTCCACCTATTCTAGCCATTGCTTGCAGCTTCCTAATAAGTTTCCCATGTGGCACAGTGTCAATTGCTTTCTGGAAGTCTAGGAATATGCAATCTGCCCAGCCCTCTCTTTCCTGTAAGATTTGGCTTACCTCATCATAAAATTCTAATACGTTTGTTACTGTTGATCTACCTTCTCTGAAGCCATGTTGCCTGACTGACAAAAAGTTGAAGGATTCCAAGTGAAGAGAGATATGTTTCCTTAGTAGTTTCTCCATAACTTTGCAAACTATGCTGGTCAAGGAAACTGGTCTATAGTTCAGAGCCGTATCCCTCCTTCCCTTTTTGAAGATAGGTATCACATTTGCTTGTTTCCAGCATCTTGGAATCTCCCCCGACTCCAGTGACTCCTTAAATATGATACTTAGTGCCACTGATATTGTGTTTGCGCATTTTTTAAGCACATGAGGGGATATGTCATCAGGACCTGTAGCTTTATAAACATCTAAATCCATCAGCGCTTTGCATACCTCTGTGGCTGTAAGGTTGATGTTCTCTAATACCGGCCCTTGAGCTTCTATCACTGCAATCTGAGGGGGTGGGGTATTTTCTACTGTAAATACTGACTGAAACTCCTTGTTCAATTCTTTGCAGATCTCTTCATCCGTCTCAGTGATGCTTCCATCCGCTCTCTTTAGCCTTAAAACCTGTTCTTTTACCTTCAGTTTTCCTCTGATAAAGCTGTGGAAAAGCTTGGGATTTTCTTTAGCCTTCCTGGTGATGTCCCTCTCATAGTCTCTCTCTGCCTCTCTCCTTTTACTTAGGTAGTCATTTCTTGCTCTTTTGTAGGTTTGCCTGGCATTTATGTTTTTTCTCCTCCTATGCCTTTTCCAGCATTTGTCTCTCCACTCCTTAGCTCTTTTACACCCATTATCAAACCATTTCTCTCTGGCATGAATTACACCTACTTTGGTGACAGGTATGCAGCAATCTACTATCTTCCCATATTTCTCACAAAAGATGTCATACATTTCTTGTACAGATTTGTTGTAAAATAAGGTTCTCCAGTCAATAACTGCAAAAAGCTCATTCATTTTGATGTAATCTCCTTTCGGATAGTTCCTCCTCATGTCCTCAGTGCCTCTTTCTCAGGAAGAATATCTTCAATAATATACTCCATCAACAACACACAGTGGTCACTCTTTCCAATTGGTGGTTCATACTCAATTTTTTCAATATCCAACACATTATCTGTGAACACTAGATCAAGTAGTGATGGCTCATCCCCACCCCTGGCCCTTGTTGGTTCCATTACATTTTGGTGTAGGAAATTCCCTTGTACGCAATCTAGGAATCTTGCCCCGTTATTCTTTCAGTGTTGTTTCACTGATGGGTTTCCTTACCAATTAGTGCTGTATTATGCTAACGGTTTGTGCTCACACACACACACACACACACACACACACACACACACACACACACACACACACACACACACACACACACACACACACACACACACACACACACACACACACACACACACACACACACACACCACACACACACACACACACACACACACACACACACACACACACACACACACACACACACACACACACACACACACACACACACACACACACACACACACACACACACACACACACACACACACACACACACACACACACACACACACACACACACACACACACACACACACACACACACACACACACACACACACACACACACACACACACACACACACACACACACACACACACACACACACACACACACACACACACACACACACACACACACACACACACACACACACACACACACACACACACACACACACACACACACACACACACACACACACACACACACACACACACACACACACACACACACACACACCAGAGAGAAATGGTTCGATAATGGGTGTAAAAGAGCTAAGGAGTGGAGAGACAAATGCTGGAAAAGGCATAGGAGGAGAAAAAACATAAATGCCTGGCAAACCTACAAAAGAGCAAGAAATGACTACCTAAGTAAAAGGTGAGAGGCAGAGAGAGACTATGAGAGGGACATCACCAGGAAGGCTAAAGAAAATCCCAAGCTTTTCCACAGCTTTATCGGAGGAAAACTGAAGGTAAAAGAACAGGTTTTAAGGCTAAAGAGAGCGGATGGAAGCATCACTGAGACGGATGAAGAGATCTGCAAAGAATTGAACAAGGAGTTTCAGTCAGTATTTACAGTAGAAAATACCCCACCCCCTCAGATTACAGAGATAGAAGCTCAAGGGCCGGTATTAGAGAACATCAACCTTACAGCCACAGAGGTTTGCAAAGCGCTGATGGATTTAGATGTTCATAAAGCTACAGGTCCTGATGACATATCCTCTAATGTGCTTAAAAAATGCGCAAACACAATATCAGTGGCACTAAGTAGCATATTTAAGGAGTCACTGGAGTCAGGGGAGATTCCAAGATGCTGGAAACAAGCAAATGTGATACCTATCTTCAAAAAGGGAAGGAGGGATACGGCTCTGAACTATAGACCAGTTTCCTTGACCAGCATAGTTTGCAAACTTATGGAGAAACTACTAAGGAAACATATCTCTCTTCACTTGGAATCCTTCAACTTTTTGTCAGTGAGGCAACATGGCTTCAGAGAAGGTAGATCAACAGTAACAAACTTATTAGAATTTTATGATGAGGTAAGCCAAATCCTACAGGAAAGAGAGGGCTGGGCAGATTGCATATTCCTAGACTTCCAGAAAGCGTTTGACACTGTTCCACATGGGAGACTTATTAGGAAGCTGCAATCAATGGCTAGAATAGGTGGAAATGTTTTGGAATGGATAAAAACTTACTTAGAAGGAAGGGAACAGAGGGTTAGAGTAAGACACTCAGTGTCTGAATGGAGAAGAGTTAGTAGTGGAGTTCCACAGGGTTCAGTTTTAGGGCCACTTTTGTTCCTTGTATATGTAAATGACCTACCAGAGTCTGTAAATTCATTCATGAATATGTTTGCAGATGATGCAAAGATTGTGAAGAAAGTAAAAAACGAGAATAATGGTAGAGAACTTCAGGAGGATCTAAGTAATCTGCATGAGTGGTCAGAAAAGTGGCTAATGAAATTCAATACTTCAAAATGTAAGGTAATGAGAATGGGTACAAGTGCAAGAAGGCCCAAGCTTGACTACTCGGTGGCTGGAGTACAACTTCAAGAGACAGAAAATGAGAGAGATCTAAGAGTAAACATACTAGCAGATTTGTCTCTAGAAATACATATAAATGGCATAGTAAGGGCAGCATATGCATTCTTATCAAATGTAAGGGTAGCCTTCAGGCACATGGACAAGGAAATGTTCAGAAATATTTATGTAGCCTATGTGAGGCCAAAACTCGAATATGCAGCCCCCTTTTGGAATCCGCACTTGAAAAAGCACATAGCTAAGCTTGAAAAAGTTCAAAGACATGCCACGAAACTAGTGCCAGAAATACGCAATCTCAGTTATGATGAGAGGCTGAGGGAATTAGACTTACCATCACTCGAAGCTAGAATATTGAGGGGGGATATGGTGACTGTCTTTAAATTCCTTCATGGTTATAATTGAGTGGATAGGGATCGATATTTTGATATGGCTGGCTCTAGAACTAGAGGTGATAGTTTGAAGCTTCGTAAGAAAACTTCTTTGCAGGATGTAAGGAAATACTTTTTCAGTGTAAGAGTAGTTGATAATTGGAATTGGCTAAGCGAGGAGGTAGTTAATGCTATCTCAATCCATAGTTATAAGGACAGGTATGATAAGTATGACTAAGTATAAAATGGAACCGATGAGGAGACGGGAAGATACGAGCTTTGGGCTCTTTCCCGTAAACACAATTAGGTAATCACAATTAGGTAATCACATTATATAAGGAACAGAAGTGGTCCTAATATTGACCTGTGTGGAACCCCACTGCTAACCTTTCTCCAGTAAGGCACTGCATGTGTTACTCTGATTCTTTGTTTCATTAATTCTAAAGAAGCTATTATTCCACTCCAAGACATTTTCACATTTTGTTGCCATTACTAGCAACCTCCTAGTAAGTCTCCGAAGTAGGAGCGTATCAATTACCTTCTGATAATCTAGGAATATGCCATCTGCCCCGTCCTCTCTTTCTTCTAAGATTAGGCGTTCCTCATAAAATTCTAGTAAGTTTGTTATCGTAGACCTGCCTTCTTTGAAGCCATGTTGTCTCATTGACAAAACCATGAATTCCAAGTAAATATAAATTTTGTTTTCTCTGTAGTTTTCCTATAACTTTGTAAATTATGCTAGTCAGTGAAATAGGTCTATACCATTAGATATGTATCTCTTTCCCTTTTGAAATATAGGTACCAGATTCACTTATTTCCAGCATCGTATGTATGTATGTATGTATGTATGTATGTATGTATGTATGTATGTATGTATGTATGTATGTATGTATGTATGTATGTATGTATGTATGTATGTATGTATGTATGTATGTATGTATGTATGTATGTATGTATGTATGTATGTATGTATGTATGTATGTATGTATGTATGTATGTATGTATGTATGTATGTATGTATGTATGTATGTATGTATGTATGTATGTATGTATGTATGTATGTATGTATGTATGTATGTATGTATGTATGTATGTATGTATGTATGTATGTATGTATGTATGTGTGCGTGCATGCGTGCGTGCGTGCGTGTATGTATGTATGTATTTAATTGTTCTTAGGGGAAAGAGACCTATAGGTGTAACTCCCCGTCTCCTCGTCGATTTCATTTTTATACTCAATGACATCATATTTGTACTT
>JAXCGZ010011612.1:47500-52500 GCA_037179515.1 Halocaridina rubra | reverse complement strand
AAAAACAGCCCTCATCGGGCCTGGGCATCAATAAACATAAAGCAAAGAGAAACAGAGATGGGGAGTATTGTGATTTCTCAAATGTGAAGGGGAAGTAAGAGATGTGTAGCGAACATACAAGAATATTCTGTCTAGATGTAGGCATAGAAAAGGCTCCGTTACCGAAGGAAGACTTAACATCGAGCTGTTCAGGACAGTCCTGTTTGAGTCTAAAAGACCTTCAGCTGTAGTATCGCAAGTGGCGGTGAGTGCCATGGGCCAACCTACAACATGGAAAATGATATTGCTTGCCGTTTTATGAACCACTATTAATTCCCATTCGAATGGGGGTGGACAAAGATTGGAGCTGAGGCATTAAGGCTGGATTACCTTCCTAACTTTATGAAATAATAAAAATATTAATTAATTTTTTGACAGACAGACAATGCTGTGGCTAATGTGATAGAAATATAACATACATATAGAAGCAACATATGTTAAATGTACAAGAAAATATAACTTAAGTATTTTAAATTCAAGTACCTGAGAGAGGTTAAAGACAGCCAAAAGTCTTTAAGCTTCTCAATAAAATACCTGCTAAACATGCATATGAGCGGAGAGATAAGGAAAGATGTGTAACGAATAAGTCAGAATATTCGTTGTTGATGTATGCATAGGAATAGAATCGTAACTGAAGGAAGAATTAACATTAAGCCATCGTGGCTGTTCTATTTAAGTCCTATGGGCGGTGGGTGCCATGGGGCAACCCTCTACATAGAATTGCATTGGCGTGAAAGGCTCCAGTGTGTAAGAAGTAAATATTGCTTCAGGAAGTGAGATCAAAAAGTTTTTGTCACTCACGTAAATACGGGCCTAGAGAGCATTAAATTGCTGTTTTATAGAACCCATCAAGGAACCAACTAAGACTAGGGTATATAAGGAAAACAATATCGGTACACTGTGCGCAATAAAATCGGTTTTAAATATCGGACGTGAGAGAAATTGCAAGATACTGATGGGGTGATTTTAATCATAGAGAAATAGACTGGACTAATTTTGACCTATACAGTGAAGAGAATTCTTTGGGGGAATGATGCCTAGATTATTTTCAAGGAACTGTCTTGCATTTACAATGGCGGTATCCAACGAGGATCCGGAAGTATATGACCCATCACCCTTCGATCTAGTGTTCACTGATAATGTGTGTGATATTGGGAATATTGAGTGTGAGCCATCAGTTGGAAGAAGTGACCACTATGTCTTATTGATGGAATATATCATCAAGGATGTTCTCCCTGAAAGTAGGGTGACTGAGAAGGAAATGGGGGAGAACTAGCCAATTGGAGATTACAAGAGGATTAGTGATATATTTGCAGGTACTGACTGAGATACCATAATCAGCAACAGATTTGTACAGGAGGGGTACGAATTCTTTTGTTAGGAATATGAGATGATAGTAAGCTGTTACATACCCTCTACAAAAGTAGGAAGTAACATGGCATTGAGAAATGGTTCAATAATTACTGTTACACTGGGCAAAGAAGTGGAGAAGTAAATGATGCAGTAGTTACAGGAAAAGAAAGGACACAAATAATGGCACAATTAAAAACGAGCAAGAAATGTGTATTCGATTAAACAAAGAAAGGCAGGGAGGGCGTATGAGAGATATATTACAAGGAAAGCTAAGGAATATCCCAGACTTTCCATAGCTTTGCCAAAAGAAAATTAAGAGTCAAAGAACAAATTTTAAAGTTGGGAAAGGTAGATGGAAGCATTACTGAGACATATGAAGAGATATGCAAAGAATTGTACAAGGAAATTCAGCCAGGATACACAGTAGAAAGTACTCCACCCCCTCTTTCCAGCTACAGATTTATGCTAAACACTTCGGGAATTAGATGCCCACAAATCTATGGGACCTGACAATATATCTCCTTATGCACTTTAGTATGAACGAGCGACTATTGGGAACACTAGGCATTATATATGAGAAGTCTCTAGAAGCTGTGGAAATTTCAAGATGTTGGAAAAAAGTGAACAAGATTCCTGTCATCAAAAAGGGAAGAAGAAACAGTTCTAAACTATAGGCCTGTTTCATTGAGTAACATACTTTGCAAAGTTCTGGAGTTATGGTTAGTAGGTTGGCCATGGCATCAGCCGCCCGTTGAAAGACTACGACTGAAGGTATTAGGATGCAACTAGGACTGGTCCAGACAGTTCCAGGTTGAGTCTTCCTTCAGGACGGTTCTTTCCTCATGCCTACATCTACACTGAATATTCTGGCATATTCAATACACATCTCTTGCTATTCCATTACATTTGACAAGTCACAACATTCTGCACATCTGTCTCTTTTACTTTCCTTTTCCTCACATTTTGTCATTATTTATGGAAGGTTCACAACTAATGGCCCCCAGTACCTGGCATAGTGGGGTGCGAAGAATCTCCGGGGATCGTGTTGACTCCACCATTGGCTTGAGGGCAGACCGCCTGGTGGTAGTAATGGTTCTGCTCTTAACCTTGCACCTCCCAATAGATCTGCTTCTTTCACTCTTCACTATTCAAACATTCGTGGGCTGAACTCTAATCTTTCGTCTGTGGAACAGCACTTGGGCACTCTCCTCCCTAACATCCTCCTCCTATCTGAAACCCAGTTGTCTATACATGCTTCCACTGACCCTTTCCAAATCTCCCACTATAATCTGTATACTCGTTTTCGTTCCAAAGGTGGGGTCTGTGCTTACTGCAACATTAACACTCCTACTGTGAGGCTCATGGACCTTGAATCTCCTGACTTTGATGTTCTCTGGCTAAAAGTCTCTCTCTCCACTACCACTATCATTCTTTGCTTCTGCTACTGTTCTCCAAACTCCACCGAGTTTGTGTCTTTTTTTGAATATCTCTCCTCGTGCCATGAGTCCGTGCTATCTTCTCACCCACATGCCGAAGTTCTCTACATTGGAGACTTCAATGTACACCACAGTGAGTGGCTTCGTTCTTCTCACACTGATGTGAGAGGAAGTGAGGCTCTTGCTTTCTCTATTACTCACGATCTGGAGCAAATTATCGAACATCCTACTCGCGTTCCTGATCGTCACGAACATGCTGCAAACACTCTTGACCTATTTTTTACTTCTAACCCTTCAAACTACTCTTATTCTGTGCTTTCCCCTTTTGGTAAATCTGACCACTCCATGATCTCTGTCTCTTCCATTTTCGCTCCTCCACCACCAATCCCTTCTACTCAACGCCGCCTTTGGCACTTCGAGTGAACCCAATATGAAAATTTGCGTAACTTTCTCTTTGACTTCCCATGGGATGACTACTGCTTTCGGTCCTGCAACCCTGATCGGGTAGCTGTAAAAGTTGTCGAGATCATGACCGCGGGAATGGAGGTGTACATCCCCTCTTCTACAAAAACTTTCTCTCCCCCTAAACCTTGGTTTGACCGTGCCTGCTCCATGGCTATCCAGGCTAGGAATCAGGCTCACCGATCTTACCAAGCCTCTCCTTCCGATTTAACTCGCTCTGCTTTTATTATAGCTAGGAATCGCTGTACAGCTCAGATTCGAAAGTCTAAGACTTCCTTTATAAGAAGGAAAGTTGATGACCTTAACTCCTCTTCCACTGACAAATGCTTCTGGTCCTTAGCCAAAAACCTCTCCAAAAACTTCTGTAACTCAAGCTTTCCCCCTCTCATTCATTCTGATGGTTCTATAGCTTGCTCTCCCACGACAAAGCCACTCTCTTTGGCTCTCATTTTTCTGCCAACTCTTCTATCATCGATTCCAGTGCACCTGTTCCTCAGTCTTTTCCCCTCTCTAACCCTATACCCTCCCTTATCCTTTCTTCATGCAAAGTTCATAAGGTTCTTCGCTCACTAAAGACAAACAAGGCATCTGGTCCCGATGATATCCCTGCAAGGTCCCTTAAGGAGTTTGCAGATGAACTGGCTCCCGTGCTTTGCCGTCTTTTTTGCCTCATTCTGTCAACCAGTATCTATCCTTCATCTTGGAAGCATGCTCTAGTTCAACCTGATCCTAAGAAGGGTGACCACTCTATTCCTTCTAACTACCGACCTATTGCTCTAACCTCCTCTATTGCTAAAGTTTTTGAAACTTTGCTCAATGCTCACTTCTTGAAACGCCTTGAATCTAACTCACCTATCTCCGATCACCAGTACGGCTTCCGCAAGGCAAGATCCACTGGTGATCTCCTGTCCTATCTTACTCATGTATGGTCATCTTCTCTGAGGAACTATGGGGAATCCTTTGTCGTCGCCCTTGATATCTCTAAGGCTTTTGACAGAGTCTGGCACAAGGCTCTGTTGGCCAAACTCCCTGCCTATGGCTTTACCCCTTCTTTCTGTTCTCTGATTTCCAGTTTTCTTACTGACCGTTCTATATCTGTAGTTGTTGATGGTGCGACATCTAGCCCTTTCTCTGTTTCCAGTGGTGTTCCACAGGGCTCTGTTCTTTCACCTACTCTCTTCCTTCTCTTCATCAATGATCTTCTACAATCCCCATCTTCCTCTCTTCTTCATGCCTTTGCCGATGATTCTACCCTTCTCTTTTCCTCTGCCTTTTCTTCACAACCTTCATTTGTTACTCGTAATCAATCTCGTATCACTCTTTCTTCTACTCTTAACTCCGATTTGCAGAGAGTATCTGAATGGGGCACACAAAATTTCGTTAAATTCAATGCCTCCAAGTCACAGTTTCTGGCTATCTCTTTATCTTCTTCTCCTCCTGATAACCCTATTGTCTTCGAAACTAATGAAATTTACCCTCTTAACTCTATCAATATATTAGGAATCCATATAGCCTCTAACTTGTCTCGGAGGAATCACATAATCCAAATTTCTAAATCTGCATCCAAAAAATTGGGGGTTTTGTTTCGTTTTCGTTATTACTTTTCCTCATTGCAGTTACTTAAAATTTACAAAGGTCTTATCCGCCCCTGCTTAGAATACTGCTCACACATCTGGGGTGCTTCTTCCTTTACTTATCTTCTTGATAGGG
>JAXCGZ010011612.1:0-42500 GCA_037179515.1 Halocaridina rubra | reverse complement strand
ATCTATCTAATCGCAAACAGTCTATACGTCTTAACGACATTATCTCTATGCCAAAAAATGTATCATTTGGTGTTCCACAGGGATCAGTACTTGGTCCTATCCTCTTCTCCATTTACGTAAATGATCTATCTTCTTTCATTTCTGACTGTCTAGTCGCACAATATGCAGATGACATTCAACTTATCCTTAGTGGTGATATTTATAATCTCCCAGAGCTAACCTTAAGAACAGAAAACACTCTGTCAAAAATTAACACCTATTTTCAAGAGACTGGGCTGTTAATTAACGAAAGTAAAACACAATGCATGTTTATTGGTTCAAGGTTCCATATAGCACAAATTCCAGAAAACACAACAATTATTTTTTGCGACAATATTATTACACCTAGCAAAACAGTCAAAAACCTAGGAATTCACTTTAATAACTACATGTTGTTTGATTCCCACATAGATAAAGTATGCAAAAAGGTTACAGGAACATTAATGTACTTATCACGTATAAAAGACAAATTTGAGACTACCACTCGAATAACTGTTGTTGAATCTCTAGCCCTAAGTCACATTAATTACTGCACAACTGTTTGGGTAGCTACCACTAAGACTCAGACAAACAGAATACAGAAGCTTATTAATTTTACAGCTCGAGTTACCCTGGGAGGAATAAGAAAATATGACCACATCACACCAGCTCTCAATAAACTTGGGTGGCTGCGGGCAGAAAACGAGGTCGCTTATGCTATTTTTGTTTTTGTATACAAAATTTTGGACCATCATTATCCTAGCTGGCTATTTGATTTAAAACAGTCAGGGATATAAGGGGAACCAACACAAGACAGAGCAGTGAGCTCTTTATTCAGAGAACAAACACAGAAGCAGGTTCAAAGATGATCACTATTAAAGGGCCAACACTCTGGAACAATATTCCAGAGCATCTTAAAAATGCATCCTCCTTCACAGCTTTCAAAGGCAAACTTTATAGTTTTCTTTTGGACAAATAGTTGCTGCTCACACACAAACTAAACTTAATGATTTAATACATTTTTCCTTAACACTAACCTCTCTATATGTAAACTGATATCGACTTCTCTGTTCTCTAAGTTAAGAACTAATTATTCTCTTTGAAAGGAAAACAAATATGGTAATGATGCCGATAATAATGATACTGTATCTAGTGTTTTTATTACTATATTATCAACATTATTGTTAACATTTTTATTACATCATTACTATTTTCTATGAAAGCTACATTTAATTTAACTGTATGTATTACCCACTTACTTATTAGTTCAATTACATGTTTACTTATAAGTTACTTTTATTTTTAAGAAGAATAACCATTGTACAAAAATGAAAATAAATGTTTGTTTGTTAGTTTGTCCTTTACTTATTTGTTTATTTATTTGTTTTACATGAGACAGCATATCACAGTTGGCTTAGGCGTTCGCCAAGGGACTATATCATAAAGTAAGCCGAGAATATATAGAATTTCCTCATCATGAATATTTTGGACATTAATTATATTCACCTAATTATGCTTTACCGCTTTTCCCACCCCCTCCCAGCTCCTTCCGAGATGCTCCCGACTCTTAGGTTGTGACTGATTTTCTTCATTTTCTTTTAAAACTTTTGGCATCGAATATTTCATACTAAACTAATTCATGATATGCCTTATCGTTAAACCTTCTATTTTTTTTAATTCACATTTCGCTACTACTTTGATAAATCCCGATATCATATATCTAGGTTTGTGAATTTAGATTCGTCAAATTCGTTAGTTGCATCGAATTAACGTCGTTATTTGAACAAGATAAACGAGGACCACAGTAGCCGAGTGGTTAAAGTACTTTATTCGGGAGTTGACAGACCCGCGATCGAACCCACCGTGGGGTGTTTGGAAGGTCATCCAGCCTTGATTTCCCAGCCACCCTCTGTTTGTATTCACACCCATAATGGGGATATTCTATGATACATAAAACGAGGATTATTTTATTTAAAAAGATTCCGTTTATTCATATCTTAAAGTTTTTACTCTATTTATAATTATTTAAGGGGTCCTAAAACACAAATAATAACTATTATATTAATATGCATTTCTCACTTTCATATTACCTGGAATCATATTTGCTATACAAAGGAACAGTAGTAGTAGTAGTAGTAATAGAAGTAGGGTGGGATATGCCTTTGTAACGGCTCCCAAGTCTTGGTTTGTTTTGCTATATTGC
Source organism: Halocaridina rubra (assembly GCA_037179515.1). NCBI lineage: Eukaryota > Metazoa > Arthropoda > Malacostraca > Decapoda > Atyidae > Halocaridina > Halocaridina rubra. The sequence continues at coordinate 40,279 of JAXCGZ010011612.1, read as the reverse complement.
TTGTGCGGTTTTTATGATTTGGTTTCTTTTTCTACAAATTCTTTTTATAATTTTTTTCTTTCTTTGACGTCTTTTTCACTACAATATCTAAATAACAATATATTAGCAATTATTTCAATTTTCTTTTCTATATATGGCTGTGCTAAAAAAAAAACTATATTCGGTTGTTATTTGTGCATACGTTTCACAAAATAGTAAGGATAATGATTGGTGAGTGTTGATAATCATTTACTAATTTTTCTGTTTCTATTTTAATTCTTTGGCTTCTTTCGGGGTTATTTGTAGCTAAATATACTAGTATTATGATAAATTGAAAGCTTTACATAATACAGTCTACTATTAGTATATCACAGTGATTCGATATTTTCTTTTCTAATCTAAAGGTGGGGCTATTTTTGTACAAGATCATTAATCTTCCTCCTTTGGTATCTTCGAGATTCCTTACACTATCAACAACTTATATATTATTTTTAAATCTCTTTTTTTATTGGAGTTGGGTTTCCGTTATACAATAAATTGTTTTATCACATAGTTCCTCTTCTAAATCTATACTTTTAACTTGTGTGAGTCCTTGAGCGTTTATTAATTTTACATATAAATCTACATTTGTACTTTGTTCTACATTTACTTCTTCTTTTTTTTTTTTTTTTACGACAACTACGTCGAAAATATTGACATATGAATATTGTTAAGCGTGTTCAATGTAAAACAAGTCTTGCTTAAAAGTAGCATGTTCATAATATTTACTTGAACCAATATAATGATGATCCCGGGACATTGTATTATATGCAAAACTTCATGACCAGTACTCATAAATGTGAATATTTTCAGTTTGGTATTACATATGGTACTCCCTATATTTTATTTTTTAAACCTTTCCAATTTTAGTCTATATTGTGTAGTGAGACACAATATCAGTCGATCTAGCACAAACATGAAAACATCTTTGGAAAAAAAAAAGTTATCTGAAGGCACGGCACTCGTAGAAATGTAGGACTTTTGTCACTGAGGTAATCCAGCACAGATTATACCCCCACCTCCCCTCAAATGCATAATATAACGTGTTTAACAAATAATACTGAAAGTGAGTTTTGAGTCTTTCGGTTATTGAACATATTTGCTCTCTGTACTTACCCACAAAATTATGCTTCAAAATAGGAGAACAAAGGCTCCTGTATCTTCTCTCTCTCTCTCGCTCTCTCTCTTTCTGTATGCCTTAACAACAGGAGACCAACTAACGGTCACAAATGATGCAATGAAACTACCAGCAAGTGTCTAACAATGTGGTTCACAAATGTGCATTTATACTCGAATGCGTACATACATCGAGAATGGAATACAAATGCTCTGATATCAGGAAGTCCGTAGAATTTATCTGTTCACATGTGTTGAACATAAACGATAGTTCATAAAATAATAATGAATTGGTCTCTAGAGAATGAGAACTGAAAAAAAAATAAATACAATCAGATGCAAAATATATATAATTTATCTCTGTAGTCTTGATTCTCGCATTTCTTATTACATCCAGTCTTGCTTTCTTTTTCTCACCAATAATATATATTTATATATTCATCAAATTTTAGGAGATGACCCTTTTGTGATACTCCATATCCGAATCAAGAGAAAATGGGTTGGAAAGTGAAGCAGAATATATGCTACCTGATGTATGGTAAATCTTTGTACATAAAATTATATATAAAAGTGTGCAATAAGAAAGTGTTTCGTAATATGGAAGATTCATGCAAGGACTACTTAGTTATGTGGATGGATAGACTATAGGTAAACAAGAAACAAAATTGAAGTCTCATTTAATGAGAAGCAGCGGAGAAGTACCAATAATTAGCAGTATAGAATTTATAGAGAAGAATGTGCTATTGAAATATAACCGACTTGTCTTAGGCATTACTCAAAATCTTATTTATCGTAATTCCCTTTTACGCCAAAAAATAAATATCTTCATGAAAAGTTATTTGCAACTGACACCATTATGATATATTCAGGAGGAGTCGCTTTCTATATCGAGACATCTCTTTTGACAGATAATTTTGAGGCAAGTTCTTCAAAGGGGGGGGGGATAGGATGGGATAGTATAGGTGGGGGAAGAACAGTGACGGCGTCGAGTGAACTCTCTTAGCCCTATTCAGGGTGTCATCACTGAAGAGAGGGGGATATAGGGTGGGAAGGATTGGGGGGATAAGCACGAAAATTAAAGAAGGAAGAGATGAATAGAGAGGGGCAGACCCTCTTGCTTAGTTGATATATAATATAATAGATAGGCATGGCTTGCATTTGAGATGCCCCAAAACGCTCGCTCAAGAATATGTAATTTATAATTTTTAAGTTGATTCTTTTAGTTTGTACATGAGTTGTTAGTATGCGCATTTATTTTCAAGAATGGAAGTTTTTTTTTAATAGTGAGAAGAACAAAGTATAGTATTAGAGAAAGAGTTGAAATTATATATATATATATATATATATATATATATATATATATATATATATATATATATATATATATATATATATATATATATATATATATATATATATATATTATTTTATAGGATTTAAGAAGAGTAGTTCAGTGAGAGGGATAGATCAAAATGTTAATTGCGCACACATATGTAGGCAGTTGCGTAGTTTAGTCTTATATCATATTGTATAAGGTGGACTTTAGTAAGTATTGTTGCAGTGAATCCGATATTATTATTATTATTATTATTATTATTATTATTATTATTATTATTATTATTATTATTATTATTATTATTGATGGCTTCGGTTTTACGTCACGAACTCCCTCTTCTACTAAGAGTTAGGATGGTTGCCTTCTTACGAAGGACTTGTTTTGGCAGTTGTAATCGTTACCCTGAGGGTATGCCCTTACTAACCTCAGTCCGTGATGGGGCGCGAACTCTCGACCTGCCGCCTCAGAGTCGCAGACGCTACCATTATTATTATTATTATTATTATTATTATTATTATTTTTATTATTATTATTTTTATTATTATTATTATTATTATTATTATTATTATTATTATTATTATTATTATTATTATTATTATTATTATTATTATTATTATTATTATTATTATTATTTTATATGTGTAGAGGGGCTAGTATTGAACAAAGCTTGGGAGAGATACTAAAACACGTGAATTATAATGATAACAGTATTGTGAAAACTACAAAAGTCCACCAGAAATAACCCAAACCTCTACTCCCTCTTTGACACATATTTTTAAAATATAGTAATTTTTGTATTGAACAGAATATCTTATCTACAATTCGCATTATCATTTTACAAGAGAAAAGTAAAATTACTGTTTAGAGAAAAAAAATATTTTTTTTTCATATTTACAATAGTACATCACAATGATGCATATAATAATAATAATAATAATAATAATAATAATAATAATAATAATAATAATAATAATAATAATAATAATAATAATAATAATAATAATAATAATAATAATAATAATAATAATAATAATGATGATATTAATAATAATAATAATAATAATAATAATAATAATAATAATAATAATGATAATGATAATGATGATATTAATAATAATAATAATAATAATAATAATAATAATAATAATAATAATAATAATAATAATAATAATAATAATAATATTTGTCGCATTTTCCTCTGTATATTATTTTGAAATTATTTATACTGAAATTGCACTTACAGACATTCGAACAGTGTTCTCGAATGCTTGAGTTTACTGGAGCTGACAATATTTTTCCAGAACGACAAGATGGCCCGTGGTGTTTGTGGTATCTAACTAATACACATTTCTTAGTTGAGCCAGCATATGCTAGTTGGCATTTGGGACAATTAAATTGGTAAACTACCATCGAACAATACGAGTCAGGTAACTTGTCCTTATGAACTACATCATTTTTAAGTTTATGGTTGTTTTAAAATAAAATGAATGGTTTAATATGAGGGCAGTATCTGTAGAAAATTATAGTAAATTGCTTTTTTATGTAATACTTTAAATTATCATTAAAGTAGGGCGATTTTATGTACATCTGCATCTTTTTGGAACCTTCTTTTACAGGCTTAGAGCAAAAAATCTTATTAAGAAAAGTTCTAAGATGTTTATAAAATATGTTGGGTGGATATCCATTTGCAACAAATTTTCACAATGAAATATATATCTTACCTGGTTTCTTTGTTGCAAATGGATATCCACCCAACATATTTTATAAGCATCTTAGAACTTTTCTTCATAAGATTTTTTGCCCCAAACCTGTAAAAGAAGGTCCCAAAAAGATGCAGATGTACATAAAATCGCCCTACTTTATTGATAATTTAAAGTATTACATAAAAAAGCAATTAACTACAATTTTCTACAGATACTGCCCTCATATTAAACCATTCATTTTATTTTATAACAACCATAAACTTAAAAATTATGTAATCCATGAGGACAAGTTACCTGACTCGTTTTGTTCGATGGTAGTTTACCAATTTAACTGCCCCAAATGCCAACTAGCACAAGTTGGCTCAACTAAGAAATGTGTAAAATATTGTCAGCTCCAGTAAACTCAAGCATTCGAGAACGCTGTTCTAATAATAATAATAATAATAATAATAATAATAATAATAATAATAATAATAATAATAATAATAATAATAATAATAATAATAATATCGATTATATCAACAATACTTGCAAAAGTCTCACATTATACAGTATGATATAAGACTAAACTACATTTGAACTAACAAGCAAGGTCATTTTTTCCAAACTTCTCTATAAGAAGTTTATGCCAAAACCCCTTCAATCAGGCACTTTTGCGATGAATTGAAGTCGCTTGTTACAAATGCTTCTGTAAAGAACCTAGGCAAAGCCATTTGACATAACTAAAATTGCCTCCAATCACACCGAATGTGTGAACTCTGTAATCCAGCCTTGAACTCCCTTGATAAACATAGGCTCTTTTGGATGTATTGCAGTATATATAATTACTCATGCCTTTTGTCGGGTCCCTGTACGAGTAACCTAGAGTACACCATATGTCATATACTGGCAGCATATACTTGCATGGGAGGGTTAGTTCATGGTAAGCAGTCATATGCGAGACCTCCCCAGGTGTTGTTTTCAATTTTATGATGAGGAGTACAATTTTTTTTTTTTTAAGGTAAATGATATTTTCACGTTCTTTTTTCTTCCAGATATTTATCTTTTGGAATACATGCATGAATATTTACACATTTACAATGTAAAGTAATTTGTTTAACAAACAATTTACAGTAATATTTCTGAGTCACTTTGATATAAAGAGAGTGTAGTGGAGGCCCCCTCACGGTGACCCCTTTTGAGCTTAGCAAGCCTCAGCGAGTATACTTATAAATGTATGGAGTCATTGGTAGCACAGTATCTTCACGCAGTTGGGTATAAAAACAAAGCATGTGGATAAATTAAGACAAAATATTGCAAAATTATTCTACATTACATAAATTTCATGGAAAGGATAAATGAATTCAAGTTACCAGTGCTTGAATCAAGAAAGGTAAGATGGTGATATATCAGAAAACCTCTACTTTTTCATCCTTATCATTGAGAAGTGGAGTGTTGATACCGGAAACCTTAGAATTAGACTCTATGCCTTATATGATTAATACATGATATAGAAAAATCCATTTTAGTTAAATATATATGAAAGCGTCGTTATCACACAGCGGTGTGTAACATATAATTATTGCCAGAGTAGTAAAACGAACAGCTTACAAAATAACAAGTATAATATTTTGTAACCTTAATATGCTCGTCTATTCTCTCTCTCTCTCTCTCTCTCTCTCTCTCTCTCTCTCTCTCTCTCTCTCTCTCTCTCTCTCTCTCTCTCTCTCTCTCTCTCTCTCTCTCTCTCTCTCTCTATATATATATATATATATATATATATATATATATATATATATATATATATATATATATATTTGAATAGCACTCAACTGTTATTATACAGTCTAAAATGGTATGAAAAGACCCATTAAAGAAAACATCGTAGCAATATATTTGAAGTACTTACTAATTTAGTGATATAATTTGATCACCTTGTCAAGGGATAGTTTTCCCCCAACGAAATATTTCCCTTGTGGGACACGGTTTTTCTTCTGCTTTTCATATGTTCTTGTGTGTTGGCCGTACTTCTTGCCATTGTACTTTGGGAAAGTGACCAGTTAGGTCACGAGATTAATGAGTTCAGATAATTTTTACGTTTTCTTTAATGGGCAGTTTCCTACAACACACACACACACACACACACACACACACACACACACACACACACACACACATGGCACGGGAAAAAAATGTAGGATTTTGATTATGGGAGACTTTAATCATAAAGAGATAGACTGGATAAATCTTGACCCACACAGTGGTGAGGACTCATTCGGGGCAAGATTCCTAGATTGCGTACAAGGGAATTTCCTACACCAACATGTAATGGAACCAACAAGGGCCAGGGGTGGGGATGAGCCATCACTACTTGATCTAGTGTTCACAGATAATGTGTTGGATATTGAAAAAATTGAGTATGAACCACCAATTGGAAAGAGTGACCACTGTGTGTTGTTGATGGAGTATATCATTGAAGATATTCTTCCTGAGAGTAGAGGCACTGAGGACATGAGGAGGAACTATCGGAAAGGAGATTACATCAAAATGAATGAGCTTTTTGCAGTTATTGACTGGAGAACCTTATTTTACAACAAATCTGTACAAGAAATGTATGACATCTTTTGTGAGAAATATGGGAAGATAGTAGATTGCTGCATACCTGTCACCAAAGTAGGTGTAATTCATGCCAGAGAGAAATGGTTCGATAATGGGTGTAAAAGAGCTAAGGAGTGGAGAGACAAATGCTGGAAAAGGTATAGGAGGAGAAAAAACATAAATGCCTGGCAAACCTACAAAAGAGCAAGAAATGACTACCTAAGTAAAAGGAGAGAGGCAGAGAGAGATTATGAGAGGGACATCACCAGGAAGGCTAAGGAAAATCCCAAGCTTTTCCACAGCTTTATCAGAGGAAAACTGAAGGTAAAAGAACAGGTTTTAAGGCTAAAGAGAGCGGATGGAAGCATCACTGAGACGGATGAAGAGATCTGCAAAGAATTGAACAAGGAGTTTCAGTCAGTATTTACAGTAGAAAATACCCCACCCCCTCAGATTGCAGTGATAGAAGCTCAAGGGCCGGTATTAGAGAACATCAACCTTACAGCCACAGAGGTATGCAAAGCGCTGATGGATTTAGATGTTCATAAAGCTACAGGTCCCGATGACATATCCCCTCATGTGCTTAAAAAATGCGCAAACACAATATCAGTGGCACTAAGTATCATATTTAAGGAGTCACTGGAGTCGGGGGAGATTCCAAGATGCTGGAAACAAGCAAATGTGATACCTATCTTCAAAAAGGGAAGGAGGGATACGGCTCTGAACTATAGACCTGTTTCCTTGACCAGCATAGTTTGCAAAGTTATGGAGAAACTACTAAGGAAACATATCTCTCTTCACTTGGAATCCTTCAACTTTTTGTCAGTGAGGCAACATGGCTTCAGAGAAGGTAGATCAACAGTAACAAACTTATTAGAATTTTATGATGAGGTAAGCCAAATCTTACAGGAAAGAGAGGGCTGGGCAGATTGCATATTCCTAGACTTGCAGAAAGCGTTTGACACTGTTCCACATGGGAGACTTATTAGGAAGCTGCAATCAATGGCTAGAATAGGTGGAAATGCTTTGGAATGGATAAAAACTTACTTAGAAGGAAGGGAACAGAGGGTTAGAGTAAGACACTCAGTGTCTGAATGGAGAAGAGTTAGTAGTGGAGTTCCACAGGGTTCAGTTTTAGGGCCACTTTTGTTCCTTGTATATGTAAATGACCTACCAGAGTGTGTAAATTCATTCATGAATATGTTTGCAGATGATGCAAAGATTGTGAAGAAAGTAAAAAACGAGAACAATGGTAGAGAACTTCAGGAAGATCTAAATAATCTGCATGAGTGGTCAGAAAAGTGGCTAATGGAATTCAATACTTCAAAATGTAAGGTAATGAGAATGGGTACAAGTGCAAGAAGGCCCAAGCTTGACTACTCGGTGGCTGGAGTACAACTTCAAGAGACAGAAAATGAGAGAGATCTAGGAGTAAACATACTGGCAGATTTGTCTCCAGAAATACATATAAATGGCATAGTAAGGGCAGCATATGCATTCTTATCAAATGTAAGGGTAGCCTTCAGGCACATGGACAAGGAAATGTTCAGAAATATTTATGTAACCTATGTGAGGCCAAAACTCGAATATGCAGCCCCCTTTTGGAATCCGCACTTGAAAAAGCACATAGCTAAGCTTGAAAAAGTTCAAAGACATGCCACGAAACTGGTGCCTGAAATACGCAATCTCAGTTATGATGAGAGGCTGAGGGAATTAGACTTACCATCACTCGAAGCTAGAAGAGTGAGGGGGGATATGGTGACAGTCTTTAAATTCCTTCATGGTTATGATAGAGTGGATAGGGATCGATATTTTGATATGGCTGGCTCTAGAACTAGAGGTCATAGTTTGAAGCTTGGTAAGAAAACTTCTTCGCAGGATGTAAGGAAATACTTTTTCAATGTAAGAGTAGTTGATAATTGGAATTCGCTAAGCGAGGAGGTAGTTAATGCTATCTCAATCCATAGTTTTAAGGACAGGTATGATAAGTATCACTAAGTCTAAAATGGAACCGATGAGGAGACGGGAAGATACGAGCTTTGGGCTCTTTCCCGTAAACACAATTAGGTAATCACAATTAGGTAATCACACAGTTGCCAGAGGTGAAGCCATCACATCACATTACCTAATTTTTTGTGTACACTGGGGAAAGCTCTTAAGCCGTTTACCTGATCCTGTGGTTCCATATATTGTTAAAATCAGTATCCTTCCCATTTATATTAACTTGTTAGTTAGTTTGATACACGAAAAATTGAATAAGTAAAAAAAAAAGAAACAAATATCCACCTGTCAACAGTACTGAGTTAAGTTGCCAAGTAGTACAGCTGTCTTATTTTCTTCATTTTTTTTTTTTTTTGCTTTTCTTTTAGCTTTCTCTTTTACTATTTTGTTTTTATTTTGTATATATATTGAGTTAAATGTAAAGTCTAATCTTGTGATAACATACCTTGGTTAGCAAGTGAGTTTATCAGTTATGAAAAATATATAGCAGAAACAGGTGGGTGCCACCTCAGACACAGGTTCGAATTTTTCCTTCAGGTTTGACTTTTGTTTTGTTGCATTTTTTTTTTCTTTTTCTTTTTATCCTTAAATTACCATGGTCAAGTTTTTAAGTTAAGATGTGTGTTACCAGAAAAGAGATAAACTGAGTCACTAAATAGCACTTATATGGAGATATAAAAATTCGGTGTGAAGCTTAATTAAAAGTTTTTTCTCTTTTTTTTTCCTCTTTCTCGTCTTCTTTCTATATTCTGTGAGAGGGAGAACATAAAAATGACGCCATCTCTGTCCCCAAACCTCTCCCATCCATGGGTCGGTAGGAGGGGTAGCCATCAGGAGACTCAAACAGAAAATCAAGAATATAGAGGAAATGGTTATAAGCCTTGATGATAAAATTCAGAATATGGATGGAGAAATGAAAGAGAATGAAACACTCAAAGAGCAAATAAGATCTTTGGAGGAAGCAAATAAAGCACAAGGGCAGGAGAGAAAGGAACTAGAAAAAAGAATAAAAAAGCTGGAAGGGGAAAAGAGTCAACTAGAATCTAGACTTTCTAAACAAGAAGATAAAAACAAACAGCTGAATGACAACCTAAAGGAATTAGATGTTAGTTCACTGCTCTCTTCTGAGAGAGACGAGATTGCTGCTTGGAATGTCCAGATTAAGGAAAACATTGAACAGTTCAGAAAAGAGTTCCAGGAGCTGAATATGGAAAATGATGCCATGAAAACTTCCTTTGCTGATCCACTAAAGGGGAATGTGGCAGTAAAAGAGGCTGTAAAGGTGGTGGCACTGGAAAACATACAAACAGTTGACTATAAAGAGACAGTAATCGAAAAAATGAAAGACGTTGTGATGGAAAGGGCAAACCCACTCATCAGACAGGCACTTGGTAAGGAGAAGACAGTGGTAATCTCAGGCATAAGCGAGTCCCAGGAGCCAACATGGCAGGGGAGACTTGAAGAAAATAAAGCTAGGGTTGTAGACCTGATAAGAAAGCTTGGAGTAGTATGTGGTCCTGAGGATATTGTAAACATACACAAACTAGGTAAATATTCGAGGGAAGGCAAGCCGAGACCAACAAAAGTAACCTTTGAGAGAGGGAAAACATGTAGGGAAATATTGTTGAAAAAAAAAAGTCTAAAAGACCTTCAAGAATTCAAAGAAGTGTTCATTAGACAATACAGAACACAGGAAGAGATGGGAAAGATCAAAAACTTGTTTCAAGAGGCAAAAAGGTTAAATGAGGAAAGAAATGAAGAAGAGAAGAAAAATTTTCATTTCAGAGTTCTTCCAGACAAAGGGGAGATAAAGAAGATAATGACAGAAGATCAGGGGATGGGGCCTCATTAAGATTGTTATACACAAATGCTGATGGATTAGCTGGTAAGGCAGTAGAATTAAAAGATAGGATTCACAACAGTAAGGCAGATATAGTAGCAATTACAGAGACTAAGTTGAGTGAGGACATAAACAGTGTCACAGTTTTTCCTAAGGGTTTCAGAATACTAAGGGTTGAAAGATCTGAGAGGACTGATGGAGGGATAGCACTGCTCATAAGTGAAAGGATTCAAGTCGAAGAAATAAACTTGGCTATAGAAAGTGAGTTCAAGGAATTTCTTGTTGCTCGCATAAATACTGGGTCAGAGAGCATTATAATAACTGTTGTATACAACCCACCAAGGAACCAAAATAGGCTTGAAGTTTATGAGGAAAGTCATATAGGTACTATTGAAGTCATAAACTCAGTTGTTAACATGACACGGGAAAAAAATGTAGGATTTTGATTATGGGAGATTTTAATCATAAAGAGATAGATTGGATAAATCTTGATCCACACAGTGGTGAGGACTCATTCGGGGCAAGATTCCTAGATTGCGTACAAGGGAATTTCCTACACCAACATGTAATGGAACCAACAAGGGCCAGGGGTGGGGATGAGCCATCACTACTTGATCTAGTGTTCACAGATAATGTGTTGGATATTGAAAAAATTGAGTATGAACCACCAATTGGAAAGAGTGACCACTGTGTGTTGTTGATGGAGTATATCATTGAAGATATTCTTCCTGAGAGTAGAGGCACTGAGGACATGAGGAGGAACTATCGGAAAGGAGATTACATCAAAATGAATGAGCTTTTTGCAGTTATTGACTGGAGAACCTTATTTTACAACAAATCTGTACAAGAAATGTATGACATCTTTTGTGAGAAATATGGGAAGATAGTAGATTGCTGCATACCTGTCACCAAAATAGGTGTAATTCATGCCAGAGAGAAATGGTTCGATAATGGGTGTAAAAGAGTTAAGGAGTGGAGAGACAAATGCTGGAAAAGGTATAGGAGGAGAAAAAACATAAATGCCTGGCAAACCTACAAAAGAGCAAGAAATGACTACCTAAGTAAAAGGAGAGAGGCAGAGAGAGACTATGAGATGGACATCACCAGGAAGGCTAAAGAAAATCCCAAGCTTTTCCACAGCTTTATCAGAGGAAAACAGAAGGTAAAAGAACAGGTTTTAAGGCTAAAGAGAGCGGATGGAAGCATCACTGAGACGGATGAAGAGATCTGCAAAGAATTGAACAAGGAGTTTCAGTCAGTATTTACAGTAGAAAATACCCCACCCCATCAGATTGCAGTGATAGAAGCTCAAGGGCCGGTATTAGAGAACATCAACCTTACAGCCACAGAGGTATGCAAAGCGCTGATGGATTTAGATGTTCATAAAGCTACAGGTCCCGATGACATATCCCCTCATGTGCTTAAAAAATGCGCAAACACAATATCAGTGGCACTAAGTATCATATTTAAGGAGTCACTGGAGTCGGGGGAGATTCCAAGATGCTGGAAACAAGCAAATGTGATACCTATCTTCAAAAAGGGAAGGAGGGATACGGCTCTGAACTATAGACCAGTTTCCTTGACCAGCATAGTTTGCAAAGTTATGGAGAAACTACTAAGGAGACATATCTCTCTTCACTTGGAATCCTTCAACTTTTTGTCAGTGAGGCAACATGGCTTCAGAGAAGGTAGATCAAGATTAACAAACTTATTAGAATTTTATGATGAGGTAAGCCAAATCTTACAGGAAAGAGAGGGCTCGGCAGATTGCATATTCCTAGACTTCCAGAAAGCGTTTGACACTGTTCCACATGGGAGACTTATTAGGAAGCTGCAATCAATGGCTAGAATAGGTGGAAATGTTTTGGAATGGATAAAAACTTACTTAGAAGGAAGGGAACAGAGGGTTAGAGTAAGACACTCAGTGTCTGAATGGAGAAGAGTTAGTAGTGGAGTTCCACAGGGTTCAGTTTTAGGGCCACTTTTGTTCCTTGTATATGTAAATGACCTACCAGAGTGTGTAAATTCATTCATGAATATGTTTGCAGATGATGCAAATATTGTGAAGAAAGTAAAAAACGAGAACAATGGTAGAGAACTTCAGGAGGATCTAAATAATCTGCATGAGTGGTCAGAAAAGTGGCTAATGAAATTCAATACTTCAAAATGTAAGGTAATGAGAATGGGTACAAGTGCAAGAAGGCCCAAGCTTGACTACTCGGTGGCTGGAGTACAACTTCAAGAGACAGAAAATGAGAGAGATCTAGGAGTAAACATACTGGCAGATTTGTCTCTAGAAATACATATAAATGGCATAGTAAGGGCAGCATATGCATTCTTATCAAATGTAAGGGTAGCCTTCAGGCACATGGACAAGGAAATGTTCAGAAATATTTATGTAACCTATGTGAGGCCAAAACTCGAATATGCAGCCCCCTTTTGGAATCCGCGCTTGAAAAAGCACATAGCTAAGCTTGAAAAAGTTCAAAGACATGCCACGAAACTGGTGCCAGAAATACGCAATCTCAGTTATGATGAGAGGCTGAGGGAATTAGACTTACCATCACTCGAAGCTAGAAGAGTGAGAGGGGATATGGTGACAGTCTTTAAATTCCTTCATGGTTATGATAGAGTGGATAGGGATCGATATTTTGATATGGCTGGCTCTAGAACTAGAGGTCATAGTTTGAAGCTTGGTAAGAAAACTTCTTTGCAGGATGTAAGGAAATACTTTTTCAGTGTAAGAGTAGTTGATAATTGGAATTCGCTAAGCGAGGAGGTAGTTAATGCTATCTCAATCCATAGTTTTAAGGACAGGTATGATAAGTATCACTAAGTCTAAAATGGAACCGATGAGGAGACGGGAAGATACGAGCTTTGGGCTCTTTCACGTAAACACAATTAGGTAATCACAATTAGATAATCACACTTGGAATCCTTCAACTTTTTGTCAGTGAGACAACATGGCTTCAGAGAAGGTAGATCAACAGTAACAAACTTATTAGAATTTTATGATGAGGTAAGCCAAATCTTACAGGAAAGAGAGGGCTGGTCAGATTGCATATTCCTAGACTTCCAGAAAGCGTTTGACACTGTTCCACATGGGAGACTTATTAGGAAGCTGCAATCAATGGCTAGAATAGGTGGAAATGTTTTGGAATGGATAAAAACTTACTTAGAAGGAAGGGAACAGAGGGTTAGAGTAAGACACTCAGTGTCTGAATGGAGAAGAGTTAGTAGTGGAGTTCCACAGGGTTCAGTTTTAGGGCCACTTTTGTTCCTTGTATATGTAAATGACCTAAAAGAGTCTGTAAATTCATTCATGAATATGTTTGCAGATGATGCAAAGATTGTGAAGAAAGTAAAAAATGAGAACAATGGTAGAGAACTTCAGGAGGATCTAAATAATCCGCATGAGTGGTCAGAAAAGTGGCTAATGAAATTCAATACTTCAAAATGTAAGGTAATGAGAATGGGTACAAGTGCAAGAAGGCCCAAGCTTGACTACTCGGTGGCTGGAGTACAACTTCAAGAGACAGAAAATGAGAGAGATCTAGGAGTAAACATTCTGTCAGATTTGTCTCCAGAAATACATATAAATGGCATAGTAAGGGCAGCATATGCATTCTTATCAAATGTAAGGGTAGCCTTCAGGCACATGGAGAAGGAAATGTTCAGAAATATTTATGTAACCTATGTGAGGCCAAAACTCGAATATGCAGCCCCCTTTTGGAATCCGCACTTGAAAAAGCACATAGCTAAGCTTGAAAAAGTTCAAAGACATGCCACGAAACTGGTGCCAGAAATACGCAATCTCAGTTATGATGAGAGGCTGAGGGAATTAGACTTACCATCACTCGAAGCTAGAAGAGTGAGGGGGGATATGGTGACAGTCTTTAAATTCCTTCATGGTTATGATAGAGTGGATAGGGATCGATATTTTGATATGGCTGGCTCTAGAACTAGAGGTCATAGTTTGAAGCTTGGTAAGAAAACTTCTTTGCAGGATGTAAGGAAATACTTTTTCAGTGTAAGACTAGTTGATAATTGGAATTCGCTAAGCGAGGAGGTAGTTAATGCTATCTCAATCCATAGTTTTAAGGACAGGTATGATAAGTATCACTAAGTCTAAAATGGAACCGATGAGGAGACGGGAAGATACGAGCTTTGGGCTCTTTCCCGTAAACACAATTAGGTAATCACAATTAGGTAATCACACTTGGAATCCTTCAACTTTTTGTCAGTGAGGCAACATGGCTTCAGAGAAGGTAGATCAAGATTAACAAACTTATTAGAATTTTATGATGAGGTAAGCCAAATCTTACAGGAAAGAGAGGGCTGGGCAGATTGCATATTCCTAGACTTGCAGAAAGCGTTTGACACTGTTCCACATGGGAGACTTATTAGGAAGCTGCAATCAATGGCTAGAAAAGGTGGAAATGTTTTGGAAAGGATAAAAACTTACTTAGAAGGAAGGGAACAGAGGGTTAGAGTAAGACACTCAGTGTCTGAATGGAGAAGAGTTAGTAGTGGAGTTCCACAGGGTTCAGTTTTAGGGCCACTTTTGTTCCTTGTATATGTAAATGACCTACCAGAATGTGTAAATTCATTCATGAATATGTTTGCAGATGATGCAAAGATTGTGAAGAAAGCAAAAAACGAGAACAATGGTAGAGAACTTCAGGAGGATCTAAATAATCTGCATGAGTGGTCAGAAAAGTGGCTAATGAAATTCAATACTTCAAAATGTAAGGTAATGAGAATGGGTACAAGTGCAAGAAGGCCCAAGCTTGACTACTCGGTGGCTGGAGTACAACTTCAAGAGACAGAAAATGAGAGAGATCTAGGAGTAAACATACTGGCAGATTTGTCTCCAGAAATACATATAAATGGCATAGTAAGGGCAGCATATGCATTCTTATCAAATGTAAGGGTAGCCTTCAGGCACATGGACAAGGAAATGTTCAGAAATATTTATGTAACCTATATGAGGCCAAAACTCGAATATGCAGCCCCCTTTTGGAATCCGCACTTGAAAAAGCACATAGCTAAGCTTGAAAAAGTTCAAAGACATGCCACGAAACTGGTGCCAGAAATACGCAATCTCAGTTATGATGAGAGGCTGAGGGAATTAGACTTACCATCACTCGAAGCTAGAAGAGTGAGAGGGGATATGGTGACAGTCTTTAAATTCCTTCATGGTTATGATAGAGTGGATAGGGATCGATTTTTTGATATGGCTGGCTCTAGAACTAGAGGTCATAGTTTGAAGCTTGGTAAGAAAACTTCTTTGCAGGATGTAAGGAAATACTTTTTCAGTGTAAGAGTAGTTGATAATTGGAATTCGCTAAGCGAGGAGGTAGTTAATGCTATCTCAATCCATAGTTTTAAGGACAGGTATGATAAGTATCACTAAGTCTAAAATGGAACCGATGAGGAGACGGGAAGATACGAGCTTTGGGCTCTTTCCCGTAAACACAATTAGGTAATCACAATTTGGTAATCACACACGCAGGGGAGACTTGAAGAAAATAAAGCTAGGGTTGTATACCTGATAAGAAAGCTTGGAGTAGTTTGTGGTCCTGAGGATATTGTAAACATACACCAACTAGGTAAATATTCGAGGAAAGGAAAGCCGAGACCAACAAAAGTAACCTTTGAGAGAGGGGAAACATGTAGGGAAATATTGTTGAGAAAAAAAAAGTCTAAAAGACCTTCAATAATTCAAAGAAGTGTTTATTAGACGATACAGAACACAGGAAGAGATGGGAAAGATAAAAAACTTGTTTCAAGAGGCAAGAAGGTTAAATGAGGAAAGAAATGAAGAACAGAAGAAAAATTTTCATTTCAGAGTTCTTCCAGACAAAGGGGAGATAAAGAAGATAATGACAGAAGATCAGGGGATGGGGCCTCATTAATATTGTTATACACAAATGCTGATGGATTAGCTGGTAAGGCAGTAGAATTAAAAGATAGGATTCACAACAGTAAGGCAGATATAGTAGCAATTACAGAGACTAAGTTGAGTGAGGACATAAACAGTGTCACAGTTTTTCCTAAGGGCTTCAGAATACTAAGGGTTGAAAGATCTGTGAGGACTAGTTGAGGGATATCACTGCTCATAAGTGAAAGAATTCAAGTTGAAGAAGTAAACTTGGGTATAGAAAGTGAGTTCAAGGAGTTTCTTGTTGCTCGCATAAATACTGGGTCAGAGAGCATTATAATAACTGTTGTATACAACCCACCAAGGAACCAAAATAGGCTTGAAGTTTATGAGGAAAGTCATATAGGTACTATTGAAGTCATAAACTCAGTTGTTAACATGGCATGGGAAAAAAATTTAAGATTTTGATTATGGGAGATTTTAATCATAAAGAGATAGATTGGATAAATCTTGATCCACACAGTGGTGAGGACTCATTCGGGGCAAGATTCCTAGATTGCGTACAAGGGAATTTCCTACACCAACATGTAATGGAACCAACAAGGGCCAGGGGTGGGGATGAGCCATCACTACTTGATCTAGTGTTCACAGATAATGTGTTGGATATTGAAAAAATTGAGTATGAACCACCAATTGGAAAGAGTGACCACTGTGTGTTGTTGATGGAGTATATCATTGAAGATATTCTTCCTGAAAGTAGAGGCACTGAGGACATGAGGAGGAACTATCGGAAAGGAGATTACATCAAAATGAATGAGCTTTTTGCAGTTATTGACTGGAGAACCTTATTTTACAACAAATCTGTACAAGAAATGTATGACATCTTTTGTGAGAAATATGAGAAGATAGTAGATTGCTGCATACCTGTCACCAAAGTAGGTGTAATTCATGCCAGAGAGAAATGGTTCGATAATGGGTGTAAAAGAGCTAAGGAGTGGAGAGACAAATGCTGGAAAAGGAATAGGAGGAGAAAAAACATAAATGCCTGGCAAACCTACAAAAGAGCAAGAAATGACTACTTAAGTAAAAGGAGAGAGGCAGAGAGAGACTATGAGAGGGACATCACCAGGAAGGCTAAAGAAAATCCCAAGCTTTTCCACAGCTTTATCAGAGGAAAACTGAAGGTAAAAGAACAGGTTTTAAGGCTAAAGAGAGCGGATGGAAGCATCACTGAGACAAATGAAGAGATCTGCAAAGAATTGAACAAGGAGTTTCAGTCAGTATTTACAGTAGAAAATACCCCACCCCCTCAGATTGCAGTGATAGAAGTTCAAGGGCCGGTATTAGAGAACATCAACCTTACAGCCACAGAGGTATGCAAAGCGCTGATGGATTTAGATGTTCATAAAGCTACAGGTCCTGATGACATATCCCCTCATGTGCTTAAAAAATGCGCAAAGACAATATCAGTGGCACTAAGTATCATATTTAAGGAGTCAATGGAGTCGGGGGAGATTCCAAGATGCTGGAAACAAGCAAATGTGATACCTATCTTCAAAAAGGGAAGGAGGGATACGGCTCTGAACCATAGACCAGTTTCCTTGACCAGCATAGTTTGCAAAGTTATGGAGAAACTACTAAGGAAACATATCTATCTTCACTTGGAATCCTTCAACTTTTTGTCAGTGAGGCAACATGGCTTCAGAGAAGGTAGATCAACAGTAACAAACTTATTAGAATTTTATGATGAGGTAAGCCAAATCTTACAGGAAAGAGAGGGCTGGGCAGATTGCATATTCCTAGACTTCCAGAAAGCATTTGACACTGTTCCACATGGGAGACTTATTGGGAAGCTGCAATCAATGGCTAGAATAGGTGGAAATGTTTTAGAATGGATAAAAACTTACTTAGAAGGAAGGGAACAGAGGGTTAGAGTAAGACACTCAGTGTCTGAATGGAGAAGAGTTAGTAGTGGAGTTCCACAGGGTTCAGTTTTAGGGCCACTTTTGTTTCTTGTATATGTAAATAACATACCAGAGTCTGTAAATTCATTCATGAATATGTTTGCAGATGATGCAAAGATTGTGAAGAAAGTAAAAAACGAGAACAATGGTAGAGAACTTCAGGAGGATCTAAATAATCTGCATGAGTGGTCAGAAAAGTGGCTAATGAAATTCAATACTTCAAAATGTAAGGTAATGAGAATGGGTACAAGTGCAAGAAGGCCCAAGCTTGACTACTCGGTGGCTGGAGTACAACTTCAAGAGACAGAAAATGAGAGAGATCTAGGAGTTAACATTCTGGCAGAATTTGTCTCCAGAAATACATATAAATGGCATAGTAAGGGCAGCATAGGCATTCTTATCAAATGTAAGGGTAGCCTTCAGGCACATGGAGAAGGAAATGTTCAGAAATATTTATGTAACCTATGTGAGGCCAAAACTCGAATATGCAGCCCCCTTTTGGAATCCGCACTTGAAAAAGCACATAGCTAAGCTTGAAAAAGTTCAAAGACATGCCACGAAACTGGTACCAGAAATACGCAATCTCAGTTATGATGAGAGGCTGAGGGAATTAGACTTACCATCACTCGAAGCTAGAAGAGTGAGGGGGGATATGGTGACAGTCTTTAAATTCCTTCATGGTTATGATAGAGTGGATAGGGATCGATATTTTGATATGGCTGGCTCTAGAACTAGAGGTCATAGTTTGAAGCTTGGTAAGAAAACTTCTTTGCAGGATGTAAGGAAATACTTTTTCAGTGTAAGAGGAGTTGATAATTGGAATTCGCTAAGCGAGGAGGTAGTTAATGCTATCTCAATCCATAGTTTTAAGGACAGGTATGATAAGTATCACTAAGTCTAAAATGGAACCGATGAGGAGACGGGAAGATACGAGCTTTGGGCTCTTTCCCGTAAACACAATTAGGTAATCACAATTAGGTAATCACACAGTATGATAAGTATCACTAAGTATAAAATGGAACCGATCAAAAGACGGGAAGATACGAGCTTTGGGCTCTTTCCCGTAAACACAATTAGGTAATTACAATTAGGTAATTACACACACACACACACACTGATCCCTAATACCATGGGTTACTACATCCAAGACCAGATCAAATAGATATGGACTCAAAGCAGACCCTCGATGCAGATCAACATTTACTGAGAGGGTCTGTTTTGAGTCCATATCTATTTGATCTGGTCTTTGATGTAGTAACCCATGGTATTAGAGATCAGCCTCCATGGTGTATGCTCTTTGCAGATGACATTGTACTATGTAGCAACAGACGAGAGGTAGTGGAGGAGAAGCTTGAGGATTGGAGAAGAGTGATGGAGGATAGAGGACTGAAAATCAACAGGAAGAAGACAGAGTACTTGAGGTTGAGAGATGATGAGGATGGGGAGGTCAATTTGCAGGGGGAGGTGTTGAAAAGAGTTGAAAAGCTCAAGTATTTGGGATCAACAATAGCAGAGAATAGTGACCTAGAGTCAGAAATAACCCACAGAATACAAGCGGGATGGAAGAACTTGAAGAAAGTGTCTGGGGTGCTGTGCGACAAGAGAATAGGGATTAAGTTGAGGGGTAGAGTGCATAGACAGTTGTGAGACCTGCGATGATGTATGGAGCTGAGACATGTGCAATAAAGAAGACACAAGAGAAAATACTGGATGTGGCAGAGATGAGGATGTTGAGATGGATGTGTGGGGTGACAAGAAGTGATAAGATCAGAAGCGAGGTAATTAGAGGTACCTCAAAAGTTAGAAAATGAGAGAGATCTAGGAGTAAACATACTGGCCGATTTGTCTCCAGAAATACGTATAAATGGGATAGTAAGGAGCAGCATATGCTTTCTTACCAAATGTAAGGGTAGCTTTTAGGCACATGGACAAGGAAATGTTCAGAAATATTTTTGTAACCTATGTGAGGCCAAAACTTGAAAATGCAGCCCCCTTTTGGAATCCGCACTTGAAAAAACACGTAGCTGAGCTTGAAAAAGTTCAAAAACATACCGTGAAACTGGTGCCAGAAATACGCAATCTCAGTTATGATGAGAGGCTGAGAAAATTAGACTTACCATCACTCGAAGATAGAAAATTGAAGGGGATATCTTGACAGTCTTTAAATTCCTTCATGGTCATGATAGAGTGGATAGGGATCGATATTTTGATATGGCTGGCACTAGATCCAGAGGTCATAGTTTGAAGCTTCGTAAGAAAACTAGTTTGCAGGATGTAAGGAAGTACTTTTTTTAGTGTAATAGTAGTTGATAGTTAGAATTCACTAAGCGAGGAGGTAGTTAATGCTAACTCAATCCATAGTTTTAAGGACAGGTATGATAAGTATCACTAAGTACAAAATGGAACCGATCAGGAGACGAGAAGTTACGAGCTTTGGGCTCTTTCCCGTAAGCACAATTAGGTAATCACAATTAGGTAATCACACACACTTTTGGAATCCACACCTGAAAAAGCACGTAGCTAAGCTTGAAAAAGATCAAAGACATGCCACGAAACTGGTGCCAGAAATACGCAATCTCAGTTATGATGAGAGGCTAAGAGAATTAGACTTACCATCACTCGAAGATAGAAAATTTAGGAGGATATGGTGACAGTCTTTAAATTCCTTCATGGTCATGATGGAGTGGATAGGGATCGATATTTTGATATGGCTGGCACTAGATCTAGAGGTCATAGTTTGAAGCTTCGTAAGAAAACTTGTTTGCAGGATGTAAGGAAGTACTTTTTTTAGTGCAATAGTAGTTGATAGTTGGAATTCGCTAAACGAGGAGGTTGTTAATGCTAACTCAATCCATAGTTTTAAGGACAGGTATGATAAGTATCACTAAGTACAAAATGGAACCGATCAGGAGCCGAGAAGTCACGAACTTTGGGTTCTTTCCCGTAAGCACAATTACGTAATCACACACGCACTTTTGGAATCCGCACCTGAAAAAGCACATAGCTATGCTTGAAAAAGTTCAAAGACATGCCACGAAACTGGTGCCAGAAATACGCATTCTCAGTTATGATGAGAGGCTAAGAGAAGTAGACTTACCATCACTCGAAGATAGAATATTGGGGGGGATATGGTGCCAGTCTTTAAATTCCTTCATGGTCATGATGGAGTGGATAGGGATCGATATTTTGATATGGCTGGTACTAGATCTAGAGGTCATAGTTTGAAGCTTCGTAAAAAAAACTTCTTTGCAGGATGTAAGGAAGTACTTTTTTTAGTGTAATAGTAGTTGATAGTTGGAATTCGCTAAGCGAGGAGGTTGTTAATGCTAACTCAATCCATAGTTTTAAGGACAGGTATGATAAGTATCACTAAGTACAAAATGGAACCGATCAGGAGACGGGAAGTTACGAGCTTTGGGCTCTTTCCCGTAAGCACAATTAGGTAATCACACACTTTTGGAATCCGCACCTGAAAAAGCACGTAGCGAAGCTTGAAAAAGTTCAAAGACATGCCACGAAACTGGTGCCAGATATACGCAATATCAGTTATGATGAGAGGCTAAGAGAATTAGACTTACCATCACTCGAAGCTAGAAAATTGTGGGGAATATGGTGACAGTCTTTAAATTCCTTCATGGTCATAATAGAGTGGATAGGAATCGATATTTCGATATGGCTGGCACTAGATCTAGAGGTCATAGTTTGAAGCTTCGTAAGAAAACTTGTATGCTGGATGTAAGGAAGTACTTTTTTTATTGCAATAGTAGTTGATAGTTGGAATTCGCTAAGCGAGGAGGTAGTTAATGCTAACTCAATCCATAGTTTTAAGGACAGGTATGATAAGTATCACTAAGTACAAAATGGAACCGATCAGGAGACGAGAAGTGACGAGCTTTGGGTCTTTCCCGTAAGCACAATTAGGTAATCACAATTAGGTAATCACATACACTTTTGGAATCCGCTCCTAAAACAGCACGTAGCTAAGCTTGAAAAAGTTCAAAGACATGCCACGAAACAAGTGCCAGAAATACGCAATCTCAGGTATGATGAGAGGCTGAGAGAATTAGATTTACCATCACTCGAAGCTAGAAAATTGAGGGGGATATGGTGACATTTTTAAATTCCTTCATGGTCATGATAGAGTGGATAGGGATCGATATTTTGATATGGCTGGCACTAGATCTAGAGTTCATAGTTTGAAGCTTCGTAAGAAAACTTGTTCGCAGGATGTAAGGAAGTACTTTTTTAGTTTAATAGTAGTTGATAGTCGGAATTCGCTAAGCGAGGAAGTAGTTAAAGCTAACTCAATCCATTGTTTTAAGGACAGGTATGATAAGTATCACTAAGTACAAAATGGAACCGATCAGGAGACGAGAAGTTACGAGCTTTGGGCTCTTTCCCGTAATCTCAATTAGGTAATCACACACACACACACACACACACACACACACACACACACACACACACACACACACACATATATATATATATATATATATATATATATATATATATATATATATATATATTATATATATATATATATATATATATATATATATATATATATATATATATATATGAAGCGGTAGCGTCCACGACTTTGGGGCGTCAGGTCGAGGGTTCGCGCATGTCACGATCTGAGGTTAGCAAGGACATGCACTCTGGGTAACGATTACATCTGCCAAAAGAAGTCCTTCGCAAGAAGGCAACCATCCTAGCCCTTGGTGTAAAAGGGAGTCCGTAACGTAAAAGCGGAACCCTGGAAATTGGTCCACCTGTATTATATATGAAGCACTAATTATTGGAGTCCACCGTGAAGAAGAAAAACCGACCAGAGTAACCTAAGAAGCCAACACAAACCAGGAAAGCATTAAACAATTCAACAAGACATCCCAATAATCCCTCGTCTCTCCTCTCTGTCCCGCCAAAACTACCATCATGCCCCACCCCCTCAGCACAGCAACCCTCATTCTCGTGACCATGCCCCTAATCGTTACCACTCTATCGTATAAACATGGTGACATATCATTCTGGCCGAAACTCGTTAATACAAAACCGAAACAAAAGCATTAACAATACCATACACGTGTAATAATTATTATCTAACAATAACTACTTCAATTTACATACATACATATACTTGGCTTCATTCACCCTAGTAAGGGTGGGTGGCCAAGCCAAGAAACACCCACTCACCATGATCCACACATACCTAAACCACTCCTCTTAGCTCTTTGGGGATAAAGGGTTTCCACATTTACCCCCTACCACCCTGCTTTGGTCACCCACAAGGTAGGCGGGTAAGGATAATCTACAATGAGGCCTGACAGCCGCAGCTGGTTTACCCCTACCACTTCATCACGTGGCAACTCCCCTCACCCGTCCATCACAGTTCTCTGAGCTAATAGGTTTGAGAAATCCCTTTTGCCCATACAATCTATATACAATCTTCCTCCACTCATTGTTATCTCTTACACACTCATCCTTACTCCACTGACATTCCACGTGCATTTGGTTCCCTTTTCACGTCATCCATCCATCTCATTCTGGGTCTTCCTCTTGACCAAATTCCAATCACTTCTGCACTCTACAGTCTCTTCACTGTTCGTTCATCACTCTAACATATCCGACGGCCTCTTTTCAACACCCGTTCTTTGTCTGACATTCTCATTTCTTTATCTATTCTAGATACACCAGTCATACTTCTCAAACACTTCATCTCCATTACATTCAACTTGTTCCTTTCATTTTCTCCTGCATCCCAAGTTTCTTCTCCTTATAAAGCTGTCGGCATAATCACACCTTTATATATAATTTTCTTTGCATTCATTCTTCAACCCAACTAGACATTTTATTTACGAGTGTGACACCAGGACGGGCCAAAAAAAAAATAAAAAAAATAAAATTGCTCTCATCGGGCCTGGGCACGAAGAAAACAAACTACAGAGAAACAGAGAGACTGTGCTCATTTACTTACCAAACTATTATCCCTTTACTGATACACAAGAATGAGAGCTTATTGTTCTGTCTGACAAGATATCAAGATTACCACAATATCATTTAAGGTATTGAATTAGGCACAAGTGATCACTTTTCAAGCAACTTTATGTATCGAAAATGAACAGACCAAAAGTATCACACACTAGACGAAAAAGGCGGCAATACAGAGTCAGTGTTACCATAAAACAGAAAACCAAAACAATGTACAGTTCGTTATGACAACAAGAAGCAAAATTAAGGGATCACTTTACAACAACAACAAAATTATTAATAAATAAAGTGAAAATATATATATCAATTAATAAATACATTAATATATAAATAAAGAAGACATATATCATACCACTACAACACTCCAAATAAAGAAAGAAAGTACACTATGCCACTACAACACTCCCCTGCCAGTACAGGAGTACATTAGTTTTTAACACTGATAATAGAAAATATAGATATATAATATATATGTGGAGGCATAGATACAAAAATACAAATTAATAATATACATAATCAGGGTTACGATTAAATCTAACTCGACGAGATTTCGTTACAACAGAGTGAGGTATTTTCTCTTCAATAACATCTTCATTATCAATATTTTCAGGAACAGATGCACTACTGGGAATTAATGTATCAGAATCCGTGTCAGTTGTGGAATTAGAATCAGAAAAATCATTATTTACACTTGGTTCAATCACATCAGAATTGACAGCTTCTGGCACAGAATTATTATTTACAGTAGGTTCTGTCTCATTAGAACTGATAGTTTTTGGTATTGAGGCAGGTTTCAATCTATCTACAGATACAGTAGTTAAATTTCCAGAAAGCTGACGTAGAATAAAATATTTATCACCACGTTCCACAACTTCAAGTGGACCAAAGTAGGGAGCCTCTAAAGGGCGACGTACACGATCCACTCTAACCCAAACATGTGTACATGATTCAAGATCTTTTGGAACATAAGGTTTAACGGAGGATGAATGAAGGTATCCATAAGAGGATTCAGAAAAATCTAATTCACGCATTCGAGATACAAATTCAGAGACAATTTCTTTTTGTTGTGCAAAAGAAGGAATTTCAGTAGTTACCATGATTTTAGGACTAAGTAGCATACTTCCTGTTACCAAAGTAAATGGAGAAACTCCAGACTCTGTGGGGAGACATATTGAACATAAAAGTACTATTGGTAAAGAAGCAAGCCAATCATCTTTACGTGCCATCAGAGATACTTTCAATACTCTATGTGATCTTTCAACCATGCCATTGGATTGAGGGTGATATGAAGTGGTACGCAGTCTATGAAATCCAATTATAGAGGAAAGTTGCTGAAATAATGCAG
The DNA here is from genome assembly GCA_037179515.1 of Halocaridina rubra. Lineage (NCBI taxonomy): Eukaryota > Metazoa > Arthropoda > Malacostraca > Decapoda > Atyidae > Halocaridina > Halocaridina rubra. The sequence continues at coordinate 14,501 of JAXCGZ010011612.1, read as the reverse complement.
ATTCAAATTGAGCACCTCTATCAGTAAAAACATATAATGGCACTCCAAAACGAGATACCCAACCTTTAATAAAAGCAAAAGCAACAGTGGTAGCAGAAATATCTGTGATGGGGATGGCTTCCAACCATCTAGTAGATCTGTCAATACAGGTAAGAACGTATTGTTCTGGTGCTGTAAAAGACTGGCCAGGGACTTTACTAGGAGGGAGAGGACCAACAATGTCTAAATGTACAAATTCAAATCTCCCGAAAGGTGCTGTAAAAGTTGTAATAGGAGCACGGGTATGGCGGTGCACTTTAACTTGCTGACAAGAAGTACACTCTTTAGTCCAACTTCGAATATCTCGATCCATATTAGGCCAAAAGTACCTAGCTTTGATAAGGCGCAACGTACCTTTGACTCCTGGATGTGAAATGTTATGCATAAGTTAAAATACTGATTTACGACAAGCTAAGGGAAGAAATGGTCTTGGATGGGGTGTTGACACGTCACAATATAAGTCATGATTCTGAATTTTGAAAATTTTCAATCTCTCTTTGTAATTAAGAATTTCTGTGTCAGTGGATTGGCTCTCAGCTATACTGGTTAAATCATGTAAGTCCACTGAGACAGAAGATACAGGTAATGGTCTGGAAAGACAATCTGCTACAACATTGTCTGCACCCTTGATATGTACAACATCTGATATATACTCGCTAATTAAAGACCAATATCGTTGCTGTCTATCTGACTTGGCTGTATGAGGATTCTTAAATGCAAAAACAAGGGGTTTATGATCAGTAAATAAAACGGTTTCACGTCCTTCAATTACATGTTTAAATTTTAGTACAGCCAGATAAGCAGCAAGCAGTTCTCGGTCAAAAGTACAATAACACCTCTGAGTTTCTGATAATTTCTTTGAAAAGAATTCAATAGGGACAAATTTACCATCCTGAATTTGGTGTAATGCAGCTCCAGCTGCCACTTGGGAACAATCAGTCACCAGATGCAGTGGAGAATTACACTTACTAGTGAAATATGCAATAGTGCAAGCATTGTTAAGTGACTCTTTAGCACTTACAAAGGCAGATTCTGCTTCCGAATTCCATACTAGTTCTTTAGATTTAGGTTGTAATCTAATTAATTCGGTCAAAGGATATACAACATCAGCAAAATGCGGTACCATTTGTCTATAGTAATTGAGCATTCCTATAAACCTACGTAAGGCAGCAGAATCTGCTGGCTTAGGAAAATCAACAACATCTGTCTTTTTATGAGAACCAGGTTTTAAACCATTAGCAGTGATCAAATATCCTAAATATTCTATTTCATTTTTAAAGAATTCACATTTATCAATAGAAATTTTAAGATTATTAGAGCTTAGGATTTCAAATACTATAGACAAATGTTTCTTGTGCTCTTCTGTATTCTCTGAAAATATCAGAATATCATCCAGGTAAATGAATACAAAATCAAGGTTTCTAAATAAATTGTCCATCAAACGTTGAAAAGTGGCAGGGGCATTTCGAAGACCATAAGGCATATATAAATATTCAAATAGCCCAAAGGGTGTGGTTACTGCTGTCTTTTCAACATCTGAAGGATTCATAGGGATCTGGTGATAGGCTTTTAACAAATCAATTTTACTGAATATCTTTTTCTTGTAAAGCTTTAATGACACACTACTAATATGTGGTAAAGGATATTTATCTGGCTTGGTCAAAGTATTAAGTTGCCTAAAATCACCACATACTCTCCACTCTCCTGGCTTAGGTTTAGGAACTAAATGAATGGGTGAAGCCACACTAGACGAAAAAGGCGGCAGAATATTTGTCTGGAGCCAACGGACGACATCTAGCAAATGTCGGAGGAGAACTCCCTGTATCTATATAATGAAAAACATTAGAATTCTTGAAAGAATTATTAGCTGTAAGAGGCTTAACACAGGACAAGAGTGAGGGAAAATCTTGGAACAACTGTTGTACAGAATCAGGTAAATAGTTCAAATTATTAATCACATAAGAAACATTATGATTTGCAATATCACCTTTTACAGAACATTGTGTTATATTGTCATGTAAAGTTTTATTCTTACAATCAATAAACAATCCAAAATTGCAAATAAAATCATTACCTAATAAAGGTGTACATACATCTGCAACAACAAATGTCCAGTTAAATCGACGGCGCAACTGCCGAATATCAAGGTCAAGAATTATTTCACCATAAACTTTTATTGACTCACCAGTGGCCGTAGAAATATTAACTGCTGTTGGCCTTAATAAAATTTCTGAAACATACTTATATGGAATAATGGAGACTGCAGCTCCTGTATCCACAGTGAAGACCATGTCACTACAACCAATTTTGGCTACAACCTGTAGAAGTGGCAGAACAGAAGTGGCCGTAGTTACAATTTTCTCTTCTGTCTGCTTTATTAGTTTTTCGAACTAGGAAAATTCCGTGCGGGCAACGAGGACCTAGACATTGATGCTGGGGACGGAGCTCTAGAAGAATCCTTCATCTGGATATTTTGAGATTTATTCGGCCATTGGCACCACGGCTTGCACCATTTAGCCCGAGTTCCATAATATAAAAGGGGACGACAAACTTTTGGAAGTTGATTTTGATGGAACGGTAGCACTCCTAGGCCTACAGGTGAATTCTTGGAAATTGATACATACTGGGATGTACTAGCTTGACGAGAAACTGACAACTGATCAACAACACTGATGGGCTTAGCCCTATTATTATTTTGAGAAAATACAACTAGTTCATCTGCAAGCTTGCCTAAAGCTCGTAAATCCATATTTTGCTGAGAGGCTAAAACTGCCGAAATACTACTGGGAACTGCTTGCAAGAATTTATGTCTCACTAGGTCATCTGTTACTCCTAATTTAGAAGCAGTTCTGCGAATTTCTTCTAAATAAACTGAAGGCTTGCCATGCATTACTGTATTACTTATCAAATCATTGAAAAGTTCAGGCTTGGTCTGTTCAAAAAGATTTGTGAGGTATGCTTTAATTATATCATAGTCTCTCCTATTTAAAGTGTCTTGGGGAACACGTTCTACAACAGTAGGGGGCAAGGCAGATAACACATGGAAAAATTTTGTTTTACTGGATTTCACATTAGCTAAGCCAAATTGAGCTTCAAGAACAGAAAACCACCCTGAAACGCAGGTGTCCATGAATGCAGGGGCTTTCACTGCTATGTGCCTGACAGCACTAGACTTATCATCATCAGAATCGGACATTGTTTATGACAGCTTATCTTGGAGTACAAATACTGAAAGAAACCTAGGCCTTGCCTATCGGTATGATGCTGAAGAAATTTTTGTCACTTAGGCCTATCTTGTCAATTACAAATATCTTGTCACTCCTATATCTTGTCACTACTGTGGTCACCACTTTATAGTTCTGTCTGACAAGATATCAAGATTACCACAATATCATTTAAGGTATTGAATTAGGCACAAGTGATCACTTTTCAAGCAACTTTATGTATCGAAAATGAACAAACCAAAAGTATCACACACTAGACGAAAAAGGCGGCAATACAGAGTCAGTGTTACCATAAAACAGAAAACCAAAACAATGTACAGTTCGTTATGACAACAAGAAGCAAAATTAAGGGATCACTTTACAACAACAACAAAATTATTAATAAATAAAGTGAAAAAAAAAAAAAAAAAAAAAAAAAATATATATATATATATATATATATATATATATATATATATATATATATATATATATATATATATATATATATATATATATATATATATATATATATATATATATATATATATATATATATATATATATATATATATATATATATATATATATATATATATATATATATATATATATATATATCAATTAATAAATACATTAATATATAAATAAAGAAGACATATATCATACCACTACAACACTCCAAATAAAGAAAGAAAATGCACTATGCCACTACAAGCTGTAGTACTTTGCATTGTAGGTTCCTAATTTTTGTTTCGAGTAAATAGCATCGAGTCGAAGGAAGGGCATAAGAAGAATTTTTTGTACCCAAAAAAAGGGAGACAGTCAACAAGCATTCAAATAAATATGTTCTCTCTCTCTCTCTCTCTCTCTCTCTCTCTCTCTCTCTCTCTCTCTCTCTCTCTCTCTCTCTCTCTCTCTCTCTCTCTCTCTCTCTCTCCACGTCTGTCCCTGCAGCACACCACGTCTATGTTGATGGTTCTGTGCAAGCAGATGGGAAGGCGGCATGTGCTGTGTTTTCCCCCACCATGGAGCCGCCTGTGCCGGCTGATTCATGGATTGGCCGTAGACTACCCACCTCGTCGAGCTCCACCTACTGTGAACTGAATGCCATCTTGGATGCCGTGACTCTCCTTGTTCGACGACGAGTGAATGGGATAATAATTTGTGACTCCCAATCGGCCCTACAAGCCCTATCCTCGCCAAGACCTATCTGTGGCCGTGCTGTGGGAGATATACTATGTCGCCTCGCAGCCGCTCGGGATGCTTCTCTTGTTGTGTCATTTGTGTGGACTCCATCCCACATTGGGCTGACTGGCAACGACACAGCGGATCGTCTTGCCAAGGCGGCCTGTATGCTGGATGGGCATGCTGTAGACGCTGAGCCCTCCCTCCGATGCCTACGTAACATCATCTACTCAGCTGGGTTTGCCATGACGGTCCAGCGCAGGGACACAGAGAGGGCCAACAGTGTGTCCATACAGCACCATGATCACTTCCTTCACAGTCGCTACAAGTATCGCAGACGCGGGTTAATGGTGCGGAAAAACAATGTAATTAGTGCTCGGCTCAGAATGGGGTATCGGCCTTTATGGCAGGTCTCCCAGACTCTAGATATGCCACAGTACACCTCCTGTACATTATGCGACCGAACTAATGCTAACACTCTTGACCACTATTGTCTTCAGTGCCCCACAGTGAGAGATGTTTTACCACGAGGTCAGAACTTAATACAGATCTGCTCATTTTTACTTAATGATGACAACCTTGATGTTATTCTTGCTCGTTTTCCTCACTTTGGTGGCCATTAATTATATTGAATTATACATATATTTTCTGTATGTTGCTGTATAATTCTGTTTGTGCATTCTGCGTTTCTCTGAGCTTTACTTTTGCATATAATGTACTCTGTGCTGCCATTCTGTGAGTTGTGTGTTAGTATGCAGCTATGTTTTATCAATATGTACACCTCCCTGTAAACCATGTTCAATTCTTGGTTTTATATCCATTTGAAGCATTATTTGTATGAACTCATGTAATGTCTGACGCCTTGGCGCAATAAATTAATAAAATAAAAATAATCTCTCTCTCTCTCTCTCTCTCTCTCTCTCTCTCTCTCTCTCTCTCTCTCTCTCTCTCTCTCTCTCTCTCTCTCTCTCTCTCTCTCTCTCTCTCTCTCTCTCTCTCTCTCTCTCTCTCTCTCTCTCTCTCTTTCTACCTACCTACCTACCTATCTATCTACCTACCTACCTACCTACCTACCTATGCACTGTTATAGAAGTCTCACATAATTACGTAAAATATTTTTTTGCAATATTGTATAACATACAGACTGAACTATTACTTGCTTCCTTCACTCACTGACTTACCTCTGCATCCACTCGTCCATTCCTTGATACATGCGACCCCAGATACTTAAAACTCTCAACTTCTTCAAACAACTTCCCATTCAATCTGCCAACATTAACACTCCTTGTTCATTTCATGACTACTTTTACACCTCACATTATCATTATATATATATATATATATATATATATATATATATATATATATATATATATATATATATATATATATATATATATATATATATATATATATATATATATATATATATTCCTCCTTTTTACTTAATATTTTACTTATATAACTTTTTCTGTATTTTGTACTACGTATTTCTACCGTAAAACTTGTCCAACTGCTTTATAAGGCCAAATGGTTATTTTTTTTTTATAATAATATTATAATAATAATAATAATAACAATAATGATAGCAATAATAATAATAATAATAATAATAATTATTATTATTATTATCATTATTATTATTATTATTATTATTATTATTATTATTATTATTATTATTATTATTATTATTAAGAAACGTGCATAACACATGGATAATGACAAGATAAATGATACCTGATCAATCCTTTTTAAGAATATTTCTTAAGAAGTAGGCAATAGGTCGTGTGTCTGGATTCATTTTTATTCTTAGAGAGAGAGAGAGAGAGAGAGAGAGAGAGAGAGAGAGAGAGAGAGAGAGAGAGAGAGAGAGAGAGAGAGAGAGAGAGAGAGAGAGAGAGAGAGAGAGAGAGAGAGAGAGAGAGGATAATACCAAATTTTCCCATAGACGGCTTTCCAAGACTAATCCTGTACTGTGGAAAATTTGGTCAATAACATTGGCTCGCCGAGTTCGGCAAGATGTCGGTCGTCAGTTGCCTTCGCGGATCATCAATTCCTCTTAGAAATGCGTTAAATGCGTCGAAATGCTTTACTATAGGTAAGTGCTCTGCCGGTAATACCAATTTACGCATTGTATGAAAAGTTTTTAATAATGCGTCCTTTTACATGTGTTAAAATTACATCTTGCTTTAACATCGCCGTATTGCCTTAGTACCAAAATAACCTTATGATGGAATAACTTGATGGTGATGTGATAAGCAAATATTACGTATTTTGTGGACTTAGCTTTCCTAGTATATATTTCTAATAACCAGGTAGTTGAGTTGCAGATTGCTGCTGCACCCCCTACCAGGGCACACCAAACTACCTCATTCGACCAAAACCCCACACCCCACCATAACTCGTGTCTGGGTTAGGTTAGGTTTTGTTCACCCAGTTACGTACCATAACTGGGTAAATTCGGTTGTTTAAAGAGCATCTTGGCTAACTTGAGAATTGGCGGTGTCGATCTCGTCTCTCGGGTATAGAACGGCGTCTCTGGTTATGCTAATTTTTAATAGTCAACCATAAGTTTATTTGCGTGATTTTTACCAAAGGAAAAGTTTCCAGGACTGAGAGTGACGCGAGTTTTAGACATATATGTCAAAGAAGTACTGGTAATTTAACAGTTTAATATCGCACACTATTCCTAGCCAACATAGCCATCCAAATTATGAAAAGTTAGGTTAGGTTAAGAATGGTGAGCTTAGGTGAAGAATGGTTAGTGTAAGTTAGGTTAAGAATGGTTAGGTTAGGTTAAGAATGGTTAGGTTAGGCTATGTTGGCTAGGAATAGTGTGCGATATTAAACTGTTAAAGTACCGAAGTATTATTTGAGAAAGTATAAATACGAGTTATGGCAGGGTGCATAAAACCAATCATAACCATTTTTTTTGTAATTATTAAAAGCAAAATTTATATTGGGTAAATATTTACTTTAACTCCTTAGAGAGTGATATAAAAATACAAATTTGAAAAAAATGACCAAAAAACAATGATTTCAAATATAGACCTGTTCCTTAACTGAGGGAGAACCATCCTAACCAAGCCTAATATTCTAACGCAACATGCTGTAATAAATTTCATGAGATTTGTCTTTCTTAACTGGGAGTATGCGAGTAGACGTTTGCTATATTTTTAACACAAACTTTTCAGAGGAATAAGTTTGCAGAGGTGTTGCCAGATCAAAACCGTGAAATATATATGATTTTAATTAATTTCTCACTCATGCCTCAGTATGCTATATAAATACTATTTACCAATAACCTCAACTACGTCCCTCACCCCAACCAACTGCTTCCTATGTCTCCGGAATGTTTATGACATACTTTATCTCCACAACCTTATGTCAAAGTAAGTTAAACTTAACTAAAGCTTACTTAGCTGGAACTTAAGCTGCATGTTTGTAACATATTTTTCATTGTAAAGTCTGGCTGAATTGACCAAATTTTGGTTAATAGGGTAATTTATCTGTAGGGTCATTCCACCTACATATGGTAGGAATTCTGACTTTTTTTTTGGAAACAAAATGAGAGAGTATAATGGTACTAAAATTCCTATAGGTGTAGTGTGGTATTTCTTACTTACCAACCAATTCTAGCTTTCATAGTTGTTATACCTTTAATAAATTGGGTTTTAAATGACATGCTGTTTCTTTAGACCTCGTGCTATCTAACTAATCTTAAATAACTTTTTGATATATTGCTATCTCAATTGCTGTAGGCTTAATTGTAACTGAATATTGAGGTCTACTTCCAGCTTTAACCAGTTTTCTACTCGTTGAGATCTCCTCTATTATCCGCTTATGTGTGTTACTTATACCTGAACTATCAAACATTTTCAAGAACTGTGCCATTCTGCCTTTTGACCATTTTCCCCAATCCTTCAGTACTTGTGCTTCATTTCACCTTACTTTTATGTACAAACATTTACCTTTTTCCTCATACATATACTCATGTCCTTCCATCATCATCTGCAGCATTACCATTGAATAAACCAATAGAGAAGTTTCATACTGAAGCAGCTACATGCTGTCTTTCCATCTCATATATACCCAGTATTCTCACTTTATGGAGTATGACCTGCTGTGTTACATTTGCAGTTTTTCTTATTAACTTTTTATCTGCATCATACTATCATTTTCGTATTACCATTGAGGTTATTATGTACCTTCATAGTAAACAGAGTTCAACCCACCATAAGTAAGTAAAAACAGTAGCTAGATGTTAGAGTACATCATGATCCATTTCTGAAAACTAAATGGTTATGATAATAAATGCATATCATATGAATATAAAGCAAATATGAACATTGCATATTAAGTTTAACCTCCTTCCACGAACATTTAATGTATAAAAATCACAGATGTAAGGAAATATTTTATTTTGCTACATAATATCAAAGGTGATAAGTAATTAATGCTTGAGAATTGCAGATACAATTAATAATAAAAATACTATTGCAGATACAAAGGTTATATTTAACTAGACATGTTAATACAATCTTTGGTGTCATACTGCACCTATCTTTAATAATTATTGAATCGGGTAATGAACCCTCACTACTGAATGTCTCGATTCATTATAGTCCTATCTAACAGCATTATGCATGGCTTATTATCACATTTTATTAATATCTGGTTCTAATACCTCTGCATCTCCTTGCCATATCCATATAGATGATGCAGCCAGGGTGAAACTGATTTAATCTTTAATTTGCAATACAATTACTTCATAATGGCTTTTAAGATATGCGAACACAAAATATTTAAAGAGCTTAACTTATTGAGCTCCTTCCCTCAGTTGTCTACCTTGTCTGTATTCATAATCATCTCTCACGACTAGACTTTCCTCTTTCTAAATCAATTGAAACATATCCTTGCTGATAAACACCTATCACAGCTACCTTGACAAGCCTTAAATCACAGTTCCCATTTGCCGCCACTCATGTGTATGCAGTTGTACAACACCTTGTTACTCATGCGTCTTACCTACTGTACCAGTACCCAGCCGATTCCTCTGTACTTGGAGTAGTTTAGCTTGTTTCCCTTGCCCTTGTATAGTGATGCTGTGGGCTGTGTAGAGCATTATGGACAGATTGCCTAACTAGAAGATTACTGAAACTGGGATGCCATTCTTGGATAACTCTTCGAGTTAATTTACAGCCAAAAATATCTCATACAAATAAATGCCTCTTATTGTTCTTTATCTCATTTAAGACACTGAATTAAATTGGCCGTTTTTCAACAATAGTGTTCTTATAAGTTTATTGTTGAGAGTTTTTATGTATTCAGTAGCTAAAGCATTTATTAATTTTATTTAATAAAATAATTTTTGGTAAACCTGGTTTAAAATTACTTGATCGTTAGAATTGATGATCTTGTCCTAAAGTAACTACTATTTTAGTATACAGTAATACCATGATAATACCCAGTATTAATATTGAAGGTTATTGGAATTATAGTTTTTGTTTTTTCATTCAGCAATGTCAGTCTGTGATTTACATGTAATGGAATAGATATAATATAATGAATATGCAATAAAACATTGTGGGTGGTCTACATATATACTTATGACATTTTGGAACAAACTTTAATGAGAAAAATTAAAAGAAAAAGTATTTTAAGAAATATTTCCTCTTAGCTCCCCAATAAGCTAAGAAAAGCAATTGAGGTATCTCTGGCTTGTGGTGAATGTGTATTCTTTAGCTCGGCTACACCTCCTTTACTAGGGGGATTGTGGCTCTTGTACATGGAAATAAAATTCTGAAAATATATAAACTTTTGTAGTTACAGAATCCTGTTAATTTTTTTTAGTGGCCAATGAAACATGGTGGATAATGATGGGGTACAGAATTTTTATGCAAATACTGTACATCTTAAGACTTAGTCTGGAAAATATCTGTGGCAATAATTTCTACATGTTTACTTTATTCCACATGTTAGTGTGTGAATGTGATTTAAGTCTATGAGGAGAGAGAGTTAAAGTAACTTTTTTTTTTTATGGGATAGTTTTTCTTTCTTGTTTGCGGTGGTTTTAGACAAGTATTGACTAATCATTTAGAGAATGGAAATTCCAAAGTAGGCTTCATTGAAGCATGCTCACAAATGAAAAAGCATGCTTCATGCTTTATATTTTAAGCTTAACTGAAGATATAAAGTTAGAAGGAATTCTTTAGTATGAGTATATTTCATTCAAAATGCCACATCCAATACTCTTTCAATCACCCTCCTGTCCACCACAACATAATCCATTAATTCTCCATCAATAATTATCTACTCTGACCCATGTGTACTTGTACACATCCTTCATTTTAGAATTTCTATAACATTTCTATAACTTTCCCTCCATTCTCACTCCTACCAGGTACTCCATACTTCCCAATCACACCATCCACTGGCTCATTCCCAACTCTAGCATTCGAATCTCTCATCAACACCACATTTACATCCATTCCCAAGTCTTCCACACGCACGTTCATTTTCATCCAAAATTTTTCTCTTTTTTCTTCAAATTTTTCACTGCCAAGGCCATATGCACTCAGAAATGCTCAGATATCGCTTCCCAGTCTCATTTTAGCCACTATTATTCGAGATAATAATTCCTTCCATTCTACCACACACCTACTCATATCTTCACTTACCAACAGAGCCACACTTCTCTTCCTCACCCTCTCTCAACTCCAGGCATCCTACCTACCACACTCCCAAATGTCACCTCAATATTCCCTTTCATCTTTCTCCACAAACATATTCCCTATCTCCTCCCTCGTACTTTCACTGACATCACAATCACGCATATTCAGAAACCCAAGTACTAGGATTCTGGCTGGATCTCTCCTGCTAGGATACCCCTACATCTCTTAGCTATGTTTGTAGTAATACTGTGCAGTGGAGAGGATTCCTACTCCCCCTGCTCCACCCCATTTAGTCGAATTTTACGACACGCAGGGGAACACAGAGGAAGTATTCTACCCCCCTCTCAGGGGGTTTATCCCTCACTTATAATTTATACTTTTATATGTTTAATTTATTTTCTAATGCACTCACCAATTGTTTTCAGACTTTGACTACTTTTGTAGCTGCTGATATGTTGAATGTATTAATATGGCAATGTTATAATTGAACGCCTTTTGAAAACATTGAAATTTGTATTGCAATAACACTATCAGGAGGCTGACCTAAAATTTCTTTCATTCCTCTCCACCATTTCTGCCCTCGGCACAGAAAAACAGTCTCAGTGATATCCAGCATTTAAGTTAGGATATAGTTTAATCATTTTTACTAATCATGAACATTCAAGTTACGTTTTAATCCAGCAGAGTTTAAGTTCATACTCAGTAACACTATAAACCTCATAATATTTTTTCATGTTTATCATTTATGTTAACTATGAAGTAAAATGGATTGCATCTAAAATTTCTCCAAAAGCTGCACATTGAATGCCAGAGAGTTGCTTGTGGCTAACAAGTGCTGTATGGTCACCCTAACTAATATAACATTGATCTTTGCCTGCTAGAATATACTGGACAGTGCATTTCCTTATTTTCTCATGGGAGTTTGCTAGCAATATATGCCCATTAAGGTGTACCAATTGAAATATTTTTGAGTCATTCCCTGTCTGGAGTTGAATTACTGATATATAACATATTCTTTCTTTACCGTTGAATCCCGAAATGTTCTATTAAATATCTATCATCTTGTTACAGTTGAGAGGCTTATCTGTGTTTATATATTGTAATTTTCTCATTGCATTGTCACCTTGGGTTATGTCATATACACTGTACTGAATGAGTGTAAAGCTCTTTGTTTGTAATGATAGCATTAAAGTTTACTCTGATTTTTCTATTGCAGTTTGCCTCTAATTCATTTTCTTTTACAGTTCAACGTGAAATGGGGGGTCATGGCCCAAGGAAGATGAATATTACACCATCAAGATGGCAGTGGCATAAATTCAAGGATATGTTTCATTTTTATGTCATGTTAGGGGCAATACCTCTTGGAGCATTGACTTTGGCTGTCAATATATTCATTGGTCCTGCAAAGCTAGCCCCCCATCCTGAGGACAGTGTTCCAAAATACTGGGAATATTATTCAGTAAGTATATCCAACAAGCACTGCAGTGCATGTATAGCTTATTGCCAGGCCCCTGACTCCTTCATGGATCTCTTTGGCTTAATATGTTACAATTCCTGGTAGGGATTACCCCATTACTAGCGCTTTTGTGCAAGACATATTAAGGTTTGCTCTTAATTTTTTTCCAAAATAACAGGGTATATCCGTCTGGCTCCTATCTTGAATAGTATATGATGGAAGTAAAGAGTAATTTCATCATTCCCACATGTCTTGTGATTAATGTTAAGAGGGATTATGCCTTCATTGCCAAACTAATGTAAGACAGTTTTATCGTGTTTTCCACTTACTGGGTATATAGTTCATTGCAATATTATTGATTCTTCCATCTGTCTCCTCTCATGACTAGTTTGTAATTTATTTTAAGAAGGGTTGCCCCTTCATTGATAACAAAGTTCTGTAGTTATTGGTTGAATAAACAGGTATAATTGAAAAAGTAAGTCTTCAATCACTTGCTGATATTTTTCATTTTTGACAATATAATATGATTTATATGACTTTTAGCACAGCGTGCACTTGCTGTTATCATGAGATATTAATATTTGGCGAGTAGTGTGACAAAAGGTGAAAATTATGTAGAATGAGAAAAATTTAGTGGATGTGTAATATTTTCCTTTTGATAAATTTAAATTTTACATTTAATAGCCTGAAGTGTTTTAGAAATGGAAATGCTAAATGCTGAATTAGTTTTACAAATTGAAACTCGAAAGTAAGTTGTATTTGCCTTGAAAGTGATTTTTTATATATTATATTAATCTGACTCGTGTAATACTTCTCATATGTGCTTTTTAAGAATAATTGTTTTAATGTAATACATATTTTCAGCATCCTGTGACAAGGTTTATTGCTAGATACTGTACTGTGTCGTATCAACAGGATTATGAAAAGTACCTCCATTTCATGTTTGAAGAAAATGAAAAAAAACAAATGAGGTAGGTATGAAAACTTGTCAATAAGCAACTGTTGTCTTTAAGAACTTAATGGGCAAAAATTAGATTTTTCTTAGGTCTTTGAATTTGTAAATGCTGAAAACATTTACTTATTCAAAATGCGAATGAAGATATAAAATTTACTGAAAAAAAAAGCTGTAGAATAAAAGTTGAACTTTAAAGTTAGAGAAATTTAAATTGCTTTAAAGTGTGCAGAATTAGTGTAAGGTATGAGACGAATGTGAGGAAGAAACAGAAAACGTAATGAATGGGAGAAGGAAGAGGTGAGTGCAGCACTGGCAGAAAAGAAGCGAACATGTGAGGTGTGCTTGTTGATAACAAATGAGGCGGTGTATCAGGCCTAGAGTGAAAGCATGTCGGTGAATAGCATGATGAAAAGGCAAAGAAAAAGAAGGATTTATGGTGGTGTCAATGTTTGTTTGAGAAATATGAAATGATATTTCTTAATAGAAAGTGAAGAGATGAATCTGATGGGGGGAAAGGATGAAAGGAGCAGATGGGCAGCTGCTTGTAGATGAGAGGGAAGTAAGATAGGCTGAGTTTTATGAGTTGTTCAATATAAATGACGGTAGAGAGACAGTGACATTGGCTGTGGGAGATGGTATGAGAATACCAGGGATAGTTGAGGAACATGACGGGGCAGGTGTAAGAGGGGAGGTACATTTGTAATTTAATTTCATGAAAGCTGCAATGGCATCATGGATGTCATGTGAAATGCATATTAAAAATGGAGAAGCAAAGTTGTTGAATCTGTCTTTCAGGGGTGGATGGGTCATGCTTGATTGGAAGAGTGCATTTAAAATCCCACTTTATATGGGGAAGGGAGATGGGTACATATATATTTCTTCAAAGATATAAGTTTGTTTAGTGAGCTTGGTATAATGTATGTGTCTCTAAGTGACGACTTAGAGATTAAGGAGAGAAACTGAGAGCTCGATAAGAACAATGTGAG
>JAXCGZ010011611.1:87500-89933 GCA_037179515.1 Halocaridina rubra | reverse complement strand
TTATCAAATAAGCACATTACATATGTGAAAACATGAATCATTTTTTACCCCGACCGGGACTCGAACCTAGGACTTATGATTACTAAGTCAAGGCGCTACCACTACACCACAGAAGGTTAAAAGGAACCCAACCTTATAGCTTATATCTGCTATACTTAGGAATGAACGCATTCTAACTGAATGCCACTATGTTCATATTACAGATTCCCCAACCTCACTCGTGGCTTCATTTTAGCATTTAATTCAATTCCCAATCTCATTCGGGCCATGAAATTATCAAATAAGCACATTACATATGTGAAAACATGAATCATTTTTTACCCCGACCGGGACTCGAACCTAGGACTTATGATTACTAAGTCAAGGCGCTACCACTACACCACAGAAGGTTAAAAGGAACCCAACCTTATAGCTTATATCTGCTATACTTAGGAATGAACGCATTCTAACTGAATGCCACTATGTTCATATTACAGATTCCCCAACCTCACTCGTGGCTTCATTTTAGCATTTAATTCAATTCCCAATCTCATTCGGGCCATGAAATTATCAAATAAGCACATTACATATGTGAAAACATGAATCATTTTTTACCCCGACCGGGACTCGAACCTAGGACTTATGATTACTAAGTCAAGGCGCTACCACTACACCACAGAAGGTTAAAAGGAACCCAACCTTATAGCTTATATCTGCTATACTTAGGAATGAACGCATTCTAACTGAATGCCACTATGTTCATATTACAGATTCCCCAACCTCACTCGTGGCTTCATTTTAGCATTTAATTCAATTCCCAATCTCATTCGGGCCATGAAATTATCAAATAAGCACATTACATATGTGAAAACATGAATCATTTTTTACCCCGACCGGGACTCGAACCTAGGACTTATGATTACTAAGTCAAGGCGCTACCACTACACCACAGAAGGTTAAAAGGAACCCAACCTTATAGCTTATATCTGCTATACTTAGGAATGAACGCATTCTAACTGAATGCCACTATGTTCATATTACAGATTCCCCAACCTCACTCGTGGCTTCATTTTAGCATTTAATTCAATTCCCAATCTCATTCGGGCCATGAAATTATCAAATAAGCACATTACATATGTGAAAACATGAATCATTTTTTACCCCGACCGGGACTCGAACCTAGGACTTATGATTACTAAGTCAAGGCGCTACCACTACACCACAGAAGGTTAAAAGGAACCCAACCTTATAGTTTATATCTGCTATACTTAGGAATGAACGCATTCTAACTGAATGCCACTATGTTCATATTACAGATTCCCCAACCTCACTCGTGGCTTCATTTTAGCATTTAATTCAATTCCCAATCTCATTCGGGCCATGAAATTATCAAATAAGCACATTACATATGTGAAAACATGAATCATTTTTTACCCCGACCGGGACTCGAACCTAGGACTTATGATTACTAAGTCAAGGCGCTACCACTACACCACAGAAGGTTAAAAGGAACCCAACCTTATAGCTTATATCTGCTATACTTAGGAATGAACGCATTCTAACTGAATGCCACTATGTTCATATTACAGATTCCCCAACCTCACTCGTGGCTTCATTTTAGCATTTAATTCAATTCCCAATCTCATTCGGGCCATGAAATTATCAAATAAGCACATTACATATGTGAAAACATGAATCATTTTTTACCCCGACCGGGACTCGAACCTAGGACTTATGATTACTAAGTCAAGGCGCTACCACTACACCACAGAAGGTTAAAAGGAACCCAACCTTATAGCTTATATCTGCTATACTTAGGAATGAACGCATTCTAACTGAATGCCACTATGTTCATATTACAGATTCCCCAACCTCACTCGTGGCTTCATTTTAGCATTTAATTCAATTCCCAATCTCATTCGGGCCATGAAATTATCAAATAAGCACATTACATATGTGAAAACATGAATCATTTTTTACCCCGACCGGGACTCGAACCTAGGACTTATGATTACTAAGTCAAGGCGCTACCACTACACCACAGAAGGTTAAAAGGAACCCAACCTTATAGCTTATATCTGCTATACTTAGGAATGAACGCATTCTAACTGAATGCCACTATGTTCATATTACAGATTCCCCAACCTCACTCGTGGCTTCATTTTAGCATTTAATTCAATTCCCAATCTCATTCGGGCCATGAAATTATCAAATAAGCACATTACATATGTGAAAACATGAATCATTTTTTACCCCGACCGGGACTCGAACCTAGGACTTATGATTACTAAGTCAAGGCGCTACCACTACACCACAGAAGGTTAAAAGGAACCCAACCTTATAGCTTATATCTGCTATACTTAGGAATGAACGCATTCTAACTGAATGCCACTATGTTCATATTACAGATTCCCCAACCTCACTCGTGGCTTCATTTTAGCATTTAATTCAATT
>JAXCGZ010011611.1:70000-72500 GCA_037179515.1 Halocaridina rubra | reverse complement strand
ATATATATATATATATATATATATATATGTATATATATATATATATATATATATATATATATATATATATATATATATATATATATATATATATATATATATATATATATATATATATATATATATATATATATTTATATATATATATATATATATATATATATATATATATATATATATATAAATTTTAATAACTTTAGTAGATGATGGAAAAGTTGTTTTTAGGTAATTCTGCATAAATAAACTAAAGCAGGTAGAGTCACCGGAATATACAAACTACGCAGAGAAAAAGTAATAGTAAACTTCTCGACAATAAAATATTGCCCTCACAATGCACCCAACAAATAAATTCTGTATGTGGGAGGAACTCAATTACAACAGCTTATTACAAACGAGCATCACGGACAGAGAGAAACACTTGGCCGCTTCATGAGTATTCACAAATAAAAACGTCTGTTTACACACGAATAACATATTTCCATAATCAATGGTAATATGGTTTGTGGCAGTGCCTTTTGTTTTAGTTAATTTCATTCCTGCTGCCCTCTGAGATAATAACATGTGAGAGTTATTTATTCTTTTATATATGTGTACTTAATCTTCAATAGAAGTATGCATGTATGTATGTATATATGCATGGATGTGTATGTATGTATGTATGTATGTATGTATGTATGTATGTATGTATGTATGTATGTATGTATGTGATTACCTAATTGTGATTACCTAATTGTGTTTACGGGAAAGAGCCCAAAGCTCGTATCTTCCCGTCTCCTGATCGGTTCCATTTTTAGACTTAGTGATACTTATCATACCTGTCCTTAAAACTATGGATTGAGGTAGCATTAACTACCTCCTCGCTTAGCGAATTCCAATTATCAATTACTCTTACACTGAAAAAGTATTTCCTTACATCCTGCAAACAAGTTTTCTTCCGAAGCTTCAAACTATGACCTCTAATTCTAGAGCCAGCCATATCGAAATATCGATCCCTATCCACTCTATCATAACCATGAAGGAATTTAAAGACTGTCACCATATCCCCCCTTACTCTTCTAGCTTCGAGTGATGGCAAGTCTAATTCCCTCAGCCTCTCATCATAACCGAGATTGCGTATTTCTGGCACCAGTTTCGTGGCATGTCTTTGAACTTTTTCAAGCTTAGCTATGTGCTTTTTCAAGTGCGGATTCCAAAAGGGGGCTGAATATTCGAGTTTTGGCCTCACATAGGTTACATAAATATTTCTGAACATTTCCTTGTCCATGTGCCTG
This sequence comes from Halocaridina rubra, assembly GCA_037179515.1. Classification (NCBI taxonomy): domain Eukaryota; kingdom Metazoa; phylum Arthropoda; class Malacostraca; order Decapoda; family Atyidae; genus Halocaridina; species Halocaridina rubra. Next base: position 71,229 of record JAXCGZ010011611.1, on the reverse strand, counting down.
AAGGCTACCCTTACATTTGATAAGAATGCATATGCTGCCCTTACTACGCCATTTATATGTATTTCTGGAGACAAATCTGCCAATATGTTTACTCCTAGATCTCTCTCATTTTCTGTCTCCTGAAGCTGTACTCCAGCCACCGAGTAGTCAAGCTTGGGCCTTCTTGCACTTGTACCCATTCTCATTACCTTACATTTTGAGGTATTGAATTTCATTAGCCACTTTTCTGACCACTCATGCAGATTATTTAGATCCTCCTGAAGTTCTCTACCATTGTTCTCGTTTTTTACTTTCTTCACAATCTTTGCATCATCTGCAAACATATTCATGAATGAATTTACAGACTCTGGTAGGTCATTTACATATACAAGGAACAAAAGTGGCCCTAAAACTGAACCCTGTGGAACTCCACTACTAACTCTTCTCCATTCAGACACTGAGTGTCTTACTCTAACCCTCTGTTCCCTTCCTTCTAAGTAAGTTTTTATCCATTCCAAGACATTTCCACCTATTCTAGCCATTGATTGCAGCTTCCTAATAAGTCTCCCATGTGGAACAGTGTCAAACGCTTTCTGGAAGTCTAGGAATATGCAATCTGCCCAACCCTCTCTTTCCTGTAAGATTTGGCTTACCTCATCATAAAATTCTAATAAGTTTGTTACTGTTGATCTTCCTTCTCTGAAGCCATGTTGCCTCACTGACAAAAAGTTGAAGGATTCCAAGTGAAGAGAGATATGTTTCCTTAGTAGTTTCTCCATAAGTTTGCAAACTATGCTGGTCAAGGAAACTGGTCTATAGTTCAGAGCCGTATCCCTCCTTCCCTTTTTGAAGATAGGTATCACATTTGCTTGTTTCCAGCATCTTGGAATCTCCCCCGACTCCAATGACTCCTTAAATATGATACTTAGTGCCACTGATATTGTGTTTGCGCATTTTTTAAGCACATGAGGGGATATGTCATCAGGACCTGTAGCTTTATGAACATCTAAATCCATCAGCGCCTTGCATACCTCTGTGGCTGTAAGGTTGATGTTCTCTAATACCGGCCCTTGAGCTTCTATCACTGCAATCTGAGGGGGTGGGGTATTTTCTACTGTAAATACTGACTGAAACTCCTTGTTCAATTCTTTGCAGATCTCTTCGTCCGTCTCAGTGATGCTTCCATCCGCTCTCTTTAGCCTTAAAACCTGTTCTTTTACCTTCAGTTTTCCTCTGATAAAGCTGTGGAA
>JAXCGZ010011611.1:52500-55000 GCA_037179515.1 Halocaridina rubra | reverse complement strand
ATATATATATATATATATATATATATATATATATATATATATATATATGTATATATATATATATATATATATATATATATATATATATATATATATATATATATATATATATATATATATATATATATATATATGTATATATATATATATATATATATATATATATATATATATATATATATATATATATATATATATATATATATATATAAATTTTAATAACTTTAGTAGATGATGGAAAAGTTGTTTTTAGGTAATTCTGCATAAATAAACTAAAGCAGGTAGAGTCACCGGAATATACAAACTACGCAGAGAAAAAGTAATAGTAAACTTCTCGACAATAAAATATTGCCCTCACAATGCACCCAACAAATAAATTCTGTATGTGGGAGGAACTCAATTACAACAGCTTATTACAAACGAGCATCACGGACAGAGAGAAACACTTGGCCGCTTCATGAGTATTCACAAATAAAAACGTCTGTTTACACACGAATAACATATTTCCATAATCAATGGTAATATGGTTTGTGGCAGTGCCTTTTGTTTTAGTTAATTTCATTCCTGCTGCCCTCTGAGATATTAACATGTGAGAGTTATTTATTCTTTTATATATGTGTACTTAATCTTCAATAGATGTATGTATGTATGTATGTATATATGCATGGATGTGTATGTATGTATATATGTATGTATGTATGTATGTATGTATGAATGTATGTATGTATGTATGTATGTATGTATGTATGTATGTATGTATGTATGTATGTATGCATGCATGCATGTGCGTATGTATTTATGAATGTATGTATGCATGAATGTGTGTATGTATGTATGTATGCATGTATATATTAACGTATGTATGTATGCATGCTTAAATGTTCATGTTTATATATATATATATATATATATATATATATATATATATATATATATATATATATATATATATGAATCATTTTTTTTTACCCCGACCGGGACTCTAACCTATGACTTATAATTAGTAAGTCAAGGCGCTACCAACTACACACCACAGAAGGTATAAAAGGAATCCAACCTTATAGCTTATATCTGCTATACATAGGGATGAACGCATTCTAACTGAATGCCACTATGTATAATTAGTAAGTCAAGGCGCTATCAACTACACACCACAGAATGTATAAAAGGAATCCAACCTTATAGCTTATATCTGCTATACTTAGGGATGAACGCATTCTAACTGAATGCCACTTTAGAATGCGTTCATCCCTAAGTATAGCAGATATAAGCTATAAGGTTGGATTATTTTATACCTTCTGTGGTGTGTAGTTGGTAGAGCCTTTACTTACTAATTATAAGTCCTAGGTTCGAGTCCCGATCGGGGTAAAAAAATGATTCATGTTTTCACATATGTAATGTGCTTGCTTGGTTATATATATATATATATATATATATATATATATATATATATATATATATATATATATATATATATATATATATATATATATATATATATATATATATATATATATATATATATATATATATATATATATATATATATATATATATATATATATATATATATATATATATATATATATATATATATATATATATATATATATATATATATATATATATATATATATATATACATGTATATATACACGAATGGAGTTGGTATAGTGCTGTCTGAGGAAATGAAGAATACAGTGACCGGAGTGAACAGGAAGAATGACCGCGCTATGAGCGTGAAGATATGTTGTGCAGGGGAGATAATGAACATCATTAGTGCTTATGCACCACAAATGGGGTGCACAGAGTAGGAAAAGAGCTGTTTTTGGAACGGAATATGTGAATTAATGTAGGAACTGAAGGAGAATGAGAGGATTATAGAGGGTGCAGATTTTAATGGGCACATTGGAAATGGAAATGATGTAATTGAGCGGGTGCAAGGAGGACATGTTACTGGGGAGAGAAACCTAGAGGGGGAGAGTATAGTAGACTTTGCCATGTCCTTTGATATGGCAATAGTGAACACGTTCTTCGAAAAGAAGAGAGAGCACTTGATATCGTACAGGATTGGTGGTAGATGCTCTCAAATAGATTACTTCCTTTACATTAGATGAAGGTTGGTGGAAGTTAAAAATTGTAAAGTTATCCCTGGCGACCACGTAGCCACCTAACACATATATAATGTGCTTATTGGTTATTTCATGGCCCGAATGAGATTGGGAATTGAATTAAATGCTAAAATGAAGCCACGAGTGAGGTTGGGGAATCTGTAATATGAACATAGTGGCATTCAGTTAGAATGCGTTCATTCCTAAGTATAGCAGATATAAGCTATAAGGTTGGGTTCCTTTTAACCTTCTGTGGTGTAGTGGTAGCGCCTTGACTTAGTAATCATAAGTCCTAGGTTCGAGTCCCGGTCGGGGTAAAAAAATGATTCATGCTTTCACATATATAATGTGCTTATTGGTTATTTCATGGCCCGAATGAGATTGGGAAT
>JAXCGZ010011611.1:42500-45000 GCA_037179515.1 Halocaridina rubra | reverse complement strand
GATATTACGTGATAAAGGACGTGAATCTGTGAATGATTCTTTATTTTTTCGCTAGCTGCAGTATATACATTATTTGTCCGAAGGAATATGTTAGATTGAAATAAAATAAAACTTTGAAGGTTTTAGCCATGATAATGTTTATCAAAATTATTTCAGCTTGGTCATAAAGAAAGAGTGTGAGTTGACACAAAATGACAACAAGAAGGTTACACAGCCGTTTTCCGTATTTGAGAGAGCAGAACTTGATCCAGAAGCCAAAGGAACAGGGGAGAAAACAGCGCCCACATGCGCACCTCCCTGTAAAAGCTAGTCAGCCGCAGCCCTGAAGGCAAACCTCGGGCAGTATAAGAGCAGAAAAAAATAAAGTAATAAAATGGGATGGGTAATAATAAAAGTACCCAACCGTGCGTAAGTATGAGCAAACAGACAGAACAGTAATATGTCGAACTTCCCCCTGTTCCAGAGGTAATTCTGTTGTATAGTAATTCAAATAAGTCAAATTCGAGATAGTAGAAGAATATATATAAATTCTGTTTTAATTGTTCCTGTAATACTCCTTACGAGATTATGAAACTTAAGCAAAATGCATTCTTTAATGTTGCAAGTGAAATATGATTTTTGTTGTTATTATTGCATACACAGAGGCAGACTTTTTATATTTTTCCAGATTCCCGTTTTTGTTATATAGTTTTTTGTGTGAAGAGAAATCGTTAATATCTTTATCCCTTTGATATATATTATAATTAAAGAGTTTTAAAAAAGATTATCTAGAGATAATTATTGTTAATCACTATCATTGTCATGAATTTATAATTACATTTGAGCTAATTAAGATAACTGAGATAATTTGAGATGTTATGTTGAGTTTGAAATTTAATAAATTAATAAAGCTTAAGTCCTTTTAAGACATTTGTTAATAAAATGATATTTGTACTTTTGTTGATAGTAATAAAGATATTGTCACTTACGATTGTAGTATTTTGCTTTGATTTTATCAGGGGTATGTTGACATATAGAGAGTGTGTGCTTCGACTCAACCCTCTGATTTACGGAAATAGAGGAGATTGTCATGATAGACAAAGATGTTTATGCTATTTCAGTAAAGTCCTTTACAATATTAAACAGAAAGGAATGGAATTATGCTTCGATGTTTCTGGAATATTTGTTTTGTTCTTTTGTTAACTGAGGAATAAAAATAGCCCTCTGACAATAAACGAAAAACTTTACCAATAGTCATTGCTCACATTTGTTCACTTTCATTTGATTATTTATTCTTTTGTTATGTAGGGATACTCCGCAATAATTAATTTTTTTTAAATTTCAGTGCATGTAAAGGAAGGAAGCCCGTCTCACCTGACCACGTGGGTGGATACCGCAACGTATTTCACGGTTGCCCAGGCAACCCTTTTTTTCTCCACCCTTCCCATCACTCTCTCTCTCTCTCTCTCTCTCTCTCTCTCTCTCTCTCTCTCTCTCTCTCTCTCTCTCTCTCTCTCTCTCTCTCTCTCTCTCCCTATCTTTCACTCTACTCTGAGACAGACATGTGCTCCTCCCGATGCTAAGAGAATGTTGCCGTCATTGATTCTTTTTTTTTTTCCGATGAAGCTAGGCGATAATTGTGCCTACATTTTATTTCAGTTGATAAATATTTGCATGCTGTTATTGCATAAATACTGATAAGACATCAGTAGTACCGACTTTTGCATAAATATATTTGCCACATATCGCAAGTGTTTAGAGAATAGATAAAACTCCCATTGACAAATTGGGGAACCCAAAAGTTGCCGCTTATGCTGTATAGGTATATATATATTTTGACAGCAGGAATTCGAATTATAAAGGAGACTGTTAGAATGAGCATTATAATGAAATATAAGTTTAGAACTCTGTTCTTACTTCTGAATGCCAGTCTAAATTGTATATATATTGCTATTTCTGATTTAGTATTTTTATTTAATTTTTTTATTATTCTTATTCTGATCATGATTATTAGTAATGTTATCATAATGTTGACTGTTATTGTTGCTATCTCTCAGTGACCTTTTGCTGGTTATTATTTTTGCAATGCAATCAGCATTAACCTGATGAGTTGTATCTTTTATCTGAATTCATGCTTGATATTATTGAAGCCACTGCTAATAAGAATATTTTTTTTAGTGGCTTTTCTCAGCATTTAATGATTGTTCCTTTTGATATCGATAGTAATGCTATGTATCAGTTTCTCAGCTAAGTCCTAAGTATCTTGGAATAATAATCTAGTTGTGTAGACACAAACCTTCCTTTACCACCCTATTTCCAGGCAGCCCTGACCTGCAAGTTCTAAAAGTCTTTAGACTTTGTTTTCTCTCAAACAAGACCTGTTGCCCATTGACTAGAGATTGCAAGCACTTGCAGTTGCAGGGGAGGCGAAGTATAGCCTCGGATTACCCCGAAGTCATAGGGAACCTTTCTTACAACTGTATTAGTGACATAGGCTCAAATTTTCATCCCGAGAATCTGC